>KZ987728.1:0-58437 GCA_003614145.1 Piptocephalis cylindrospora
GAGGGAGATACATTCTATTCTACTGTTAGTTTCAATGCTATCGCTATCTTCCCCACACAAGCACGATGATGATATATATACGTCATGGTGGTTATTGTTACCTGGCTGGATTATGCAGAATGAACACCTTGGTCTATGATAAGGAAAGGGGGGATCATTTATCTCCATCTCTCTCTCAGATGATTGGTGTACTCACTCTCGCTTTCTTTAGGTCATGGTCTGTAAATGAGTGTAATCTTCCATCCCATATCAATGCTATATGAGTATATCTTGCACTTTCCAAGACTCATGTTGGCTACGTCAGCAGATACACCTTATCCTCGGGGGGAAAGAGTAAGATACGACGCTCTCGCTGCGCCATAGAGACGGATCATGGGATTTCAAAGATACAGGTACCTCTCGAGGCTACTGAATGCTCGGTCAATATCATGCTGTTGGAGTTCTCTAAAACCTTCGCATCGCTGGAGGACACTTGGTCGACGTCATAAGATTGTAACTCGCACCTCCCTTCTTCCCATAGCCCGAACATCCTAGAGGAGGATACAATTCCCTTGCATAGCAATACGCCTTTGATGCACACGTATTGACCTTACATTCCTATCTCCATCCCGCCCTAGCCATTTACTCCTTTATTTGGCGCTGACTCCCTTCAATGCCATTGTTGCTATGATCATCCTTTCCAGGTCTTGTATGTCATGGGCGTCCTTGGAGGGATCCAGCTTGAAATACTAGGTGGCAAAGGGCACGCGTTTAGTAAAAGGGAGCGAGGAGCAATATCATAGAGCTCCCCCTCCCCCCTCCCTCCTACCTTGCACAGTGCGGCCACATCCACATCCTTTCCAAGGTCCTTCTCTACACTCAATAGAGGACTATTTTCCCGGGTCATGGATCGTACCTTGCTCTCAAACTACCCTCATTCAGGATACGTGATAGACGAACGGATGAGTAAGAAACAGAGCGAAAAAGTGAGTGCTGATGCGGACCAAAACACAGCGCTCATCTACATACCTCGTTGTCATCCATGGGTGGACCAATGTGCAGGGCCAAAATGGGATGGGGGTCAGTCTTTACCCCGTACTTCGCCAACGATTCATTGATCTATCTCACGGGAAAAGGCGTAAATGGAAGGAGATAGTCACATTGCATCCACGATGTCCCCAATTCTTACATTAGTGGTGGGGGAAAGATTGAAAAGGATCTCGGTGGCAAGATTATTAGTCCGAAGCCTTCCATCCTCTTCAGCCGTGATGGCCTTGTTGACTGCAAGCAGCACCGGAAAGATGCTGGTCAGCTATCAAAGGTAGAGTCATTGTGAGGAGTCATGGGATCTCTGTTCAGATGTTCTCTCCTTGCTCGGACGTATGCACCTACCATCCTCGCATCCAGGAACAATAGGAGGGAAAACTCCTCCGCGGTTGTAGAGGGCACCTTGCCATCCATGCTCTGGGACGGCCCTAGCAAAAGGGCTTGGACCGCCCCACGCTGAGGCCACATATCCAATGTTTGTGTATAGACGCTCATGATCGTGAGTAATTAAGTGGCACTAAGGATAAAGGCAAAAGGAGGATGCCCAGCCTACAATCCATCCTGGCTTAACGCGTTGGTAAGGGAGGGTTTACATCCTCGTTTCACCTCCCTCAATATCCGACCATCCCCAATTTAATTGTATAAAAATTTATCGTCTTATAGGGAACACAGACCTAAACCATCCCTAATTTGGGTTAAAAAAAATACATCCAAATTTCATCCTCTTTCCGCTGCCAGACGCCAATTTCCTCCTCAAAAATGACTCCTTTACCTTTTTTTACCTCGTCTATTCTGAGTGGCTAGTTCATCCTCTTTCTCTCTCCTTTCCAGACACAATCAGATTTCACTTGAGCCTATAGACTGTTCAGTATGTGCCAGAGGTGGGAATGTGCTGGAGATTCACCCTCCGCCTTGATGAGCAATGAACTCCCCCTTTTGCCGACCGACCTTTGCCCTCACCAAGTGCATCTCGATCTCTTCTTCATCTGCATCTTCCTCATCACCCTCTACGCCTACCTATTTCTCCTTCCCTCCCGTTCATCTACTCAAGTTCCCTGGAGTTCCTACACTGACCCAAAAAGATCATCTTCCTTAGTCCTCCCTCCTCCTCCCCCCGTGTACTCGGGATAGTGCATGAGAGTTTTGGCTTGACCCATTTGAACACGTCCTTGGTCCTTGGTCCTTTTGCCTTAATCCTCCTTCTCCTCCTCTCATTTCCATCAGCCCTGCGTACCCTCCATAGTCCTCCCTTATAGGACCCCGCCAAAGGTAACTCCCTACTACTGCTCCCAAAAATTCGCAACTCATCCTTCCGTTCCCCGGTCGTAGTTATACCCTCCGTGGGATGTCTCGGTCACCGGTCGCTTCGGCGCGCCTAACAAGCTCAGTCCCCCTTCTAGCCCCTCGTCCACCTCTCTTTCTCGCTCTGATCGCCCATCTTCTCCTCCTGGGCTATGCTCTTTTTGTATTTACTCGTGGCTTTCTCCTCTCGCGGATTGCCCTTCCTGATGTCTCCTCCTGCTCAAATTCTCCTGTTCCCGGCTCCTGGCCCTCACCTCCTTCTTCACAATCATCATCTGCACCGGTGGGATGCTGGTCCTCCAGACCTCCCCCATACAAACATGCTCTGATTCTCCTGGTGGATGCCCTTCGCTTCGACTTTACCCTCTATGACCCTTCCCTTTCCGAACCCATCCCACCTTATCGGAATAAACTCCCCATCATGCAGCATCTTCTGGATACTCAACCTCGTCGTGCCTTACGATATCAATTCCTCGCAGATCCTCCCACCACCACCCTGCAACGTCTCAAGGCCCTTAGTACAGGCACCCTTCCCACCTTCATTGATGCTGGCTCCAATTTTGGCGGTTCCTCCATCCTCGAGGATTCTTGGCTTACTCAGGCTGCCCTGGCCAATCGTAGCGCGAGTTTTGTCGGTGATGACACTTGGCTCTCCCTCTTCCCTGACGTCTTCCGTCTTAGCCATCCTTATCCCAGTCTGAACGTCTGGGATTTGCACACTGTCGACGAAGGTGTCCTTGCTCATCTTCCTTCCATGATGGAATCCAAAGAGGATACTATTCTTTTGGGTCATTTCCTCGGCGTGGATCATTGTGGTCATCGGTGAGTCATTATGGGGGGAGAAGTGTCAATCATCGTACCTCCCATCTCATATCCAACCCCCCAGGCACGGCCCATCCCATCCCGCCATGGCAGCAAAGTTAAAGCAGATGAACACGGTCCTCACCGACATCCTCGCTTCCATTGATAACGACACTATTGTTTTTATCTTTGGTGATCATGGGATGGATGGTAAGGGGGATCACGGAGGTGATTCCCGATCCGAACTTGAAGCTGCTCTCTTTATCTACTCAGGCAGAGATTTGGATGAGAGAGGGGAGGAATTTGACCATCTACTTCGAGACATGGATCAGCAAGTCCAGATGCATGGGGGTGAGGCTAGCTTGGCCTCTTGGTCCGAGTCAATGACCGAGCAAGGATCAGAGACTCAATCCTCCTCCTCCTCCTCCTCCTCTACTCCCAAGAGATCTCATCGATCAGTCGCCCAGGTCGACTTGGTCCCTACCTTGGCGATGGCTCTTGGCCTACCCATTCCCTTTGGCTCCCTCGGAAGTATCATTCCAGAGATATTTTGGTCCTCTCGTCCCCCCCCTCCCTCCCCCTCTCCCTCAACCACTCCCAATTTGGCAGAAACTATGAGGATTAATGCCCACCAGGTGGCTCGATACGTTCGCACCTACGCTGAACTCCCAGGAGCATCCAATGACCTACCAGAATCGGTGGTCCGGGGCCTTGAGGAAAGCCTATCCGAAGCAGAGGAATATTTCCTTGCCGGCAGATACACCGAAGCTTACATCCTTTACATGACCTTTACCCGCTCTGCCCTCAGTGTGTGTCGAGATGCCTGGGCCAAGTTTGACATTGAGGCTATGTATGCCGGTTGGTGGAGCCTTGGTGGGGCTTTGGTTGGATTGGCCATTCTGGCTTCCACATCACGCATCTGGTTAGGGAAGACAGGGTCCCCGGTCGAGTCCACCCCTTGGAGAACCTGGATGGGTGCTGGTGCAAAATGCGCTTTCCTCACCATTCTTCTTAGTCAATTGTACTCTCTTCTCCCGAGTTCACTCAAATGGTCTGGGTGGGATGAACTTCGTATCTTGGATCAGCTTCTTCTCCCGGGTCTCTTTGGTCTAGTACTATCCTGTCACTTACCCACTGGAGGATTAACATCACCTCAAACTGAGGGGGTAGTGGTGGACACAGCCCATATATCGGGTGGTAGGGAATGGAAGGCTCCGTGGAGAGGATGGACCGCGGCAGGGATCAGGTCCTTTGTCGGCGTTCTCCTTCTTGTTCTTCACGCCATCCTCTTTGCCTCCAATTCTTATTTAGTCCATGAAGATGGAGTGGTCACGGGATTGCTACAGACTCAAGGATTGGTTGATCTGATTCTTGTCTTATCCTCCAGTCTGCCGAGGGCATGTCAAGGGGAAGCATCTTTTGGACATGCTCTCGCCACGGCCTTCCCCAGCTTCTTACACATGGTCCTGATCCGAGCCATCTCCTCCATTCACGAATGTCGTGAAGAGCAGCAGCCTGGGTGTATCTCCACCTTCTACGCCTCTCCAGGTGAGACTCACGCTGGGGTCCCGAGGCTCCTTGGAGCTATTATTCTCGGAGTCTTTCTGGCCCCACTAGCCGTCTCTCGGCTATATCGGTCCATGAAACGTCCCTTTCCTGATGATAGCAAGGGAGTCAGGGAGACAAATCTCCCCGTTTCCCTCCTCCTCTCTCTCTCCATGCTCTTCATGTCCGTTTACTGGGTGATGGAGGAGGCTGGGGTGGATTCGGGGGTATGGGAGAGCTTCAAAATCTGGGGTGCTCGGGCTGGATTGACTGGATGTGCCATTCTCCTTCCCATCGTGGTATGGAGCAGAGGGAAAAGTGGGGATGGCCCAGGTCTGGGTTGGGCCACAAGTCTGGTGGCCATGGTTGCGGCCACTCTTCCTCCCTCGGGCGCCCTCATTCTCCTTTCTCTCCTTCCCCATGCCTGGATTCTACGGTCCGCATGGTCCAATCAGGATATTTCCTCTTCCCGGGCTCCATTTCACCGAGTGGTCACTTTGGCCCTCCTGGCCCAATTGTACTTTTTCAGCACGGGTCATCAAGCCACCCTTCCTTCTATCCAGTGGAGGGCCGCCTTTGTCGGCCTTCGCGATATCAACTGGGCCTTTTCTCCCCTTTTTGTCCTTCTCAACAGCGTGGGCTCATTCCTAGCATGTTCCATGCTTCTTCCTTTGACCCTTGGGGATAGGAAAAGGGCGACGATGGGGGTGTCCATGTCAAGGACCTCCTTCGTGGGGGAGGAACTAAACAAAAAAAGCGAACCATGTAGCAAGGAGGATCAGGTTGGTACTGTCCATATTGATCCTAAGCAGGCGAAAGCCTCATATCAGGACGTGGCGAAGGTAGGCCTTTTATGGCTCCTTTATTGGACGGTAGTTCTATGGAGTGTGGCAGGATGGAGTATGTTTTTCCGTCGGCACCTCATGGTCTGGAAGGTATGGACTCCTCGGTTCCTCCTTGCCGCCATCACTTTTGCCCTTGCCATTCTTTCTTCCCTGATCATGGTTGGGCGAGCTCTTTTTTCCATCTCTAAAGCCAGAAGTCAAGGTGGAAAGGCGAAGGTGAGATAAATCCCCTAATGATGTCAATCGAATGTGTGCAAACGCACAGGGAGAGGATGGTGGTCCAGCTGGGCGAGGATATGGTGTGTCTGTAGCTGCGGGGATGATGAAGGGCGACCCATCCCAATCGCTTTTTTTTTCTACCAATAGATCGTAAGTTGTTAAAATGGACCCCGTGCTTTTCTTCCAAGGAACATTTTGTGTTATTACTAAAAAGGGGGATCGTTGAATAGAAGTGGATCAGAAACATGTGAGAATGTGACATGATGAAGGCAATATCTGATTGGTTCCTAATAGCGGATCTTGGTAGTGTGAAGAAGGGTTTGAAACAAGATAGGATAGCAGTCTGAGATGTGTGGCTTGACTCCCCCTTGCCCTCACAACTCACCTCTATATCCAATGTCAGGGGCAAGGGAATAAAGGGAGAGTGAGGGAAGGGGGGGATAGAGGAAAACTTGCCTCCATCCCTCCCGACTCTTCGTCCAAAATGAAGGTACCCGTTCATTCTACCTACCTCATCAACAGACTCATCTATCTAAGAAGGGCTCCTCTTTCCTAAAGAGCTTAAGACTCTTTTATTCCGCCATCTATCCTCCCTTTCAATCTCTTTCTTATTCATCTACTTTTTCCTTTTCATCTTTAGACTATAAACCATCCCTCCTTAGATCTTATCGATTCTCTCTTTTACCCATATTAATTATCTATTATATCCCTGTGATGCAACCAACCAAGTATTTTCATGGCCGTGCCATCCTCCTTACGCTGACGTTGGTTCAAGGAGCTATGCTTGTCCTTGCGGATTCCGCCCAGCCGGATGCAGGGTCTACTCCGAATGGTATGTGCCATTTGCCCCATAAAGGTGTGAGGGAACAGACTGGGGCAAGATAACCCTCCCTTCCTCCTCATAGAATTATGTTGTTCCACGAGCCGCATTATGGAGGAAACCCCGGGGAAACCTGGACATTGGTACTTTCGGGTCAGTGCGACGATGACCGAGGAGGAGTTGAAGAACACTGAGAGCGGTATGGTGTCTATTAACGTCCCTGAAGGATATCGACCTGTGGGATGGGGAAGGGTTCCTCAGCCCAAGAATGGAAGCTTCCACTGCCGGGTCAATAAAAAGCGTACGGGATGGGAGTGTATGCGGAAGGGCCCAGGGGCCCTTTCCCCACTTCAACTGACGGTAAAATCCAAGGGAAAGACCTCTACGCCTCCTCGGGGGCTTGTGGTGGGGTATGAGGGAAAATCATGCTCCTCCAATCCAACATGTCCTGTGGCATTGGTTGCCCAGGCAAAGAAAGCGGATGAGGAGGACTCAAACCCTCTTCCAGCGCCTGGAACACCCGAGGGTGAGGGGGCGCACGAGGAGCATGATGAGGATGAGGAAATGAAGAAGCAAGATGAGGGACAGACGACCGGGATGCTCAATGAAGCTGAACCAGGGGGAGAGGGAGCGATTAAGGGTACGGACCGGGTAAGGCCGGGATCCGAGGTAAATGCGAACAATAAGGAAAAAAACAAGGGCACACGATCTGAACGGTCTGGGGACGGCAAGTCAAACCGGGCACGAACGGATGCGATGATTGGAGTGGGATGTGTTGGGGCTCTGCTTCTCCTGGCGGCCGGATTTGTGATCTGGAGAAGGGCACATGCTACGGTGAGCCGATCAGGAACGATATCCCATCAGTACAAGAATGGCCCTTCTCGTACCCAATCACTCCTGTCCACGTATGCCTCCAGGCTCGGAGGTGGGTGGGGTCAGAGAAATGGGGGCGGGGCGATGGAGGAGGGCCGAGGAGGGGCCCGTCCGATCATCCCACTCGTCAGGCCTCGAAAATCAAAGGTAACCTCCACCTCCTCGTCGCTTACGCCCCTCGAGGCATGTTTGATGTCCAACTCAGGAACGAATGATTGGATGGAGCAGTGGGAAGGGATCCGTCTTGCTGCCAGGCTGGGCCCGGATAACGAGTCTCTTGGGATCCTCCGGGCCATCTCCGCTCTAGAAACCCCAGCCCCACATTTTTCTAATAGCCGCCGAGCCGGTCGATCCCAGTCGATGCGCCATCACAACCCATTCACAGCCTCATCCACGGAAGATATGATGATGAGGGACTCGGTGCAACGTAGCCTGACTCAACCGATGAACCGAGGATCTGGGGCCCTAAGTCTCCTTGGTCCTGGAGATGCGATCAAGGAGGAGTCGAGTGAGTCGGCTGTCCCGAGTGTGGACCTGGTAGGAGGGAGTAAGTCGGGTTCTACAGTGTATCACAGTGCTGCACCCTCAGGACACCAGTAGCCACATGTCAAGGAGATGGGTATGAGTCGTTGATCGACAGTTTTATTACTATGATGGTGGCTGGGAGCAAATAAATAGGATTATGTTCATTGGGATCAAACAGGGCTATCTGAGGTAAATTTACATGGCCATATGTATTGAAAGCATTCCCAATGGAATTGGAAGGGAGATGTGTACAAAGAGAACGCAGAAACGCCCCTCTCAACACTTGACTCCGCCGATGACCTCCGATAGAGGTGTGTATCCTAGCTAATGTCATAGGGAGGCCTCCTGCCGACAATGACGGTGCAGCGGAGATAGCCATTTCCCTTACCAGATTCCTCAAGCATACGACGCATCCATCTGGTCCAGACCATCTCAGGGACCTCGCACTCTGGGGGAGCCTGGGTACGAAGATGGGACATCCAAGCTTTCATGAACTTCCCGACCTCTCGACCCACGGCACCACCCCAACTGCCGAGGGGAAGGGCGAATTCGCGGATATGAATATCCATGTATCCAATACCCTGCATCATGAGGGGAATATCGTCACTGACGCTGAGGCTGATGCCGCTTTGATTCAGGATGGAGGCGATCCATTTTGTGATCTCTTCACCGGAATTGCCACAAGAATAGGCCTTGCCGTCCATCTCCACAACCTCAGTCCAGCCTCCTGGCTGGGTCATCCTGTAGAGATCGGTGAGACAGGGGACCCAGGCACTGATGTTGATGCTGGATCCCAGACAGGTCTGTCGGATGAGGTCAAAAGTAGCGGTGGGTCCAGGCAGGGGCCATTGGACTGGAGAGCAATTGGGATAATGTTGAATATTGGTGGTGCAGCTCAGACCCTGGTAGGCGTCCCCGGTCGCCCCACCATTCCCAAGGACTACGATGGTTGCGAGTGGGTGTTCATGGGCAAAGAACTGATGTGCAGGGAGAGGTGAGTGAAGGAGGAGGGAGAAGATGGGATGAGATGAGATAAACAGGGGGAGGGAACTTACTTCAGCCCATTTGGAAGTGCCTGGGTTGACATCGAGAACCTTGAGAGGTCCAGTGTTGAAGGGTAAAGGGACCAGATGGCTGCGCTGCATGACATACCACAGAGCCAGATGGAGACTGGAAGCGGATTCCTCGGCGAGCCTGGCCTTTTCCTCTTCGGAGATGACCGGGGCCTTGCCGAGAGTGAGCATGCGACTTCCTTGCTTCTCCATGAGGAGTCTGGAAGCTTCGGAGAAGCTACGGAAAGCCTGATTTTGCATGGCGGACAAGGCGTCCTCTTTTTCCTTATGGGCCTCGGTGGCGGCGTTCAAGGTATCCATGTCATCATCGTGATCGATGCCACGGGCGGCTCTTTCTGTCTGGGCATGCAGAAGGGCCATTTCATCATCCATGTCCATTTTCTCTCGAACGCGGGTCTTGCTGCGGTTTCTTTGCCAACCACCACGGGTGATTCGGATCTTTTGAAGTGTCTCAGTGGACTGAGTACCTCCTCCGATGACCCCACGCAGGCCGCTTAGGCCGTTGAGAGAGGCCCTCTTGCCAAAGCCAGCACGGGAAGTGTGAGAAGGGTGAGAGTCCTCGGATTTGGGTTCTGATGGGGTGACGTTGGACCCAGAGCTCTTGGATGGGGTAGGGGTGATGGGAAGAGGGGCTGTGTGATCGATGGGGATCTTGTCCTGATCGACCCTCCCTGCACCCGCTCTCTCCTCCATACGGAGAAATTCGGCGAGGTTGATCTCGGAGGAGTTGGAAAAGGAGGAGGAGGAGATGGATGTGGAGGAACGGGATTTGGTGGAGGAAGACGAGGGTTTCCCACGGATGACTGGATACACGGAGGGGGATGAGGAGTTGGCGGAGGAGGTCTTGGATGGATGATTACTCGTGAGGAGAGGAGTGTACCCAGGAGCATAGGGAAAGTCGGTCTCGGGAAGGTTATCGACCCTCGGGGAAAGCTGAGGCTCGGGAAAGTAGGAGGTGGGGGAGGCGGAGGGGGACATACCCACGCGAGCTCGATGTCGGTTTCCGGGGGGGAGATTGGATCCTGAGGAGGATATGGGAGGGGTGGGAGCCTGGGTACCCGCAATGTTTGCTCGAGACTCACGGGCCGCCTGATTCTTGAATGAACTATCTGGAATTGACCATTCGGCGGGATGTGAAGGGGTGGCTCCCATGATCACAGTGTAGCCGTTTGGATGATGAGGACAGAAGGGAGGGGGAAAACGGTCCTCTGAGGAGGGGGGGGAGGGAGGAGGATGAATGCTATAAGGAAGGAATGAGAGGAAAAGGGAAAGCAATGATGCAAAATGGGGATAAACCAAGAGAAGGAAACACTGATGATGACTGAATGGATGGGATATATAGACATGCTGTATACAGCCGAGGGTGTGGATACGTCTTCCCCACCGCTCTCCCCACGAGAGATGCAGATGTGTCGGGTGCTCCCTGAGAGGAAGATAGGGGAGGATGAGCCCATGTATCTACATGATGTCCCTGGAACGGGACCCAAGAGCCAAGCTAGGAAGGAATTTCCAAAGGAGCTGCATGGAGATGTACGACTGAGAACATACGGGGGCACAGGGAAGAAAGAGGGCTCTGGGATACAGCATTGACTGTGGTCACTCCGACAAAGGGACAGGGGGCAGGATCTGGAGGGAAGCGACACTTAAGGTAGGCAGAGCGGGGGTGCATCGACCGTGGACACTCCGCTCGACCCTCACCCGAGGCCCTCTTCCCTCCCTTCTTACATTCGCTCTCACGCAGATCCCTTCACAGTGCGAATGCACTATTTGATTATTGGTTCTCCAGTCCATGCTCCCCAAGGTGATGCACAGAGTAGGGGGGGAGGGACCGTTAGTACCGCGTTGATCTGGGACATGGACCGCTATTGCTCTGACCCAGACAGGCTCTTAGCTCTCTCACTGCCTATAAAAACAAGGCGTGTAGGATTCGGTGAATGAGGGTAAAAGTGCGAGTGGGTGGGACTGAGTAGGGCCATGTGCAAGAGATGGTACAGGAGGATGTTCCAATCGTCCAGGCGATTCACCAGCACAAAGCGTTTTAACATCCTAAAGAGCGGTAAAAATAGGTCAGATTGGATGATGAAATGCTGGGTATCATCCAGGGCTATGCGAAATGAGGACTCTTGGGCACGGAAGGACTGAATGGTATCCTGGGTCAAGGCAAGGCGAGCTGTATTTTCAAGCAACGTCCCTCTGCCATCAGCGAAACCCCTCTCCCCGGCAAATCCATTATTTATTTCCCCATGCATTCAGGAGAGAAGGAGAAGAGTAAGTGCATGGGTCAAGACGATGGTCCTGACGGTCAAATCCCTCCTCCCATTCAGCACGATTTGATCTCACCTACGTGGAAGAGGAGAGGAGGAAGGAAGATCACACCGATGGACGATCGTCTCAACTCAGCTGACTTGCATTGTGAGCTAATCCGGCCCTCGTCCATGTACGAATCATCTCAATGTCTGCCGATGAATGGGGTTCGCGATCATTTCTGTGTGACCCGACCAGGCTAGCATGAGCCTATTTCCGGAATATCTCAGTATTTCAATATTTCTTTTGTTGTGTGTGTGCAAGATTCTTTCTCCATCACCACGATTTTGTGTATCAGTTTCGGTGATGGATAGCCAATCTTTGGCCAATGCATCGCCTCCTCTCTCTCCACCACCACGGCCTAATGCCCTCCGCTAACATCATAAATGATGCAGATGTTTGTAAGGTCTTCCTCTCTCCGTCTCCCTCTCCGACATCCTCATCCATCCCTCATTCCCATTCTTTTTCCCACTCATATCCTATGTAGGTAGATCTAACCTCTCCGTTCCCTTGGCCTAATCGTCGTCCCAGGGAAATCTCGAAGCACCAAGGTGCATCTACGGCATCTGTCAGAAGGAGTGGGAACGGGTATAACGGACGGGTGTGAGTTCTCTTCCCACACCAATCAATGTGGAAGACGATACAGGAGTACCAGGAGGAGGAGGGCCCGACATACACTCAGCCCCCCTCTTCTTACCCACACACGGCCGCCTTCTCCAGCTCAATCTCCGACTCAACTCCCTCCCAAACTCCTGTCAATGTCCGACACGGGGCAGCTGGGCTCTTGACCACTTTCTCATCCAGATGACCAACGATCCGCTTCATCCATCCCACATGTCCATATTTCCCCCCTCCCCCTCCCCACCCCCTCAAGCTGATCCTTCTGCATGATGGGGAGACCCATCTTCGCCGCCATTAAGGCCCTTCTCATCCACTCTCTAATCATCATCCTTTCATCCAATATCCTTCATATTGACTGAGGCGGAGATGGTAACGGGAAGGGCCAAGCAGGGACGGAGACGGAAGCAAAATGCGCTTCGTCTGTGTCCCCCACTCCATTCCCCTCCTCCTCTAGCCTTGGGCCATCGTTCCTTGCCCACTCCTCTCAGCCCTCTCCTCCCAGCCTGGGATCCCCCTCCTCCGCCCCCATTCATATACGCCGCTGCATGAACCATTCTTTGGTTCACACCTTCCATTCCCATATTATCCCCTTTTCCTTCCTTGGCTCTTTCCCCCTCTTCCTTTCCCTTCCCATTATCCTATCCACCTTTTTTTCCAATTTACCCCCTCACCAGTCTCCCTCTCTACCTTTCCTCACCCATCCTCTCTTCTTCCCCTCCACCCCACCATCACCTGACCTTGCGCTGGAAGGGTGTTCCCTCCGTTTCCCTACTCTCCTTTCTCTTCTTTTGCTTTCACCACTACCCAATAGTGCCAATTCTACTATTTCCTCTCTCCTCCCCACCTCGGTGTCTTGACGTTCACCCTCTACCCCTCCACCCTCCCTATTCCCTACCTCGTCCCCCCCTCCCCACCTCCACTATGGCCCCACCCATCCGTCGTAAGAAGGCTCACGCCCTGGAACAATTCAATTTCCTCGTCGCTGGTACCTCCCGATTGGGAAAGTCCGCCTTCCTTCGGACCTTCCTCCACACTCTTCACATTGTCCCAGGCTCCGCCAAGGAGGCCCCGACCATGTCCACTCAACCCTCCTCCTCCTCCACCGACGTCCAGCCCTCAATGTCAGAGGCCCAGGTCAAAATTCCGGGTAGCTCCTCCTCCACTACCTCCTCCAATTCTTCCTCCTCTTCCTCCTCTCCCATCTCCCCAACCACGGTGACCCAGGTGGCCTCTAGGCCCTCCTCTGCCGCCTCCAATCACCCAGATGGCCCTCCCCTCCATCTCCTGCCCCAGGGTCCCACCACCAACATCCTCCCGGTCAACGTCATTGTCCAAGAGGGTGATGACCGCTTTTCTCTAACCCTAGTGGATACCCCGGGCTTTGTGGATGATGGTACGGTCGAGGAGCAGTGCAGGTTGCTGCTCACCTACCTCGAAAATCAATTTGATGCCCGGCTCATCGAGGAATCCCGCGTTCGGCGCTCCACCCGCGCCATCCACACCCAAATGCACGCTTGTCTCTACTTCCTGGATCCAGCCCACGTCGGTCTCCGACCCGTCGACATCCTCGCCATCAGGAATCTTTCCCTACGCGTCAACATCATCCCCGTCCTCGCCATGGCCGACACCCTGACCAAGGCCAAGCTCCGTCGGGTCAAGCGCGCCATCCGTAAGGATATCATCACCCACTCCCTTCACCTCTACCCCTTTCCCGCCCTAGAGGAGGATGAGGAGGATGAGGACGGGGAGGATGGAGAAGCCGGTGTCGTCGTCGACTCGAGTCGCGTCCTTCGCGCCCTCCTACCCTTTAGCATCATCTCCATGGAGGAAGAGGCCCTAGCCCACAAGGAGGCAGAGGAGGAGGAGGATGATGACCAAGAGCAATTCTCCAAGGCCCTCGACGTCTGGTGTGATTACTCGGAAGAGGAGACCGAGGAGGAGGAGGAGACCGAGGAGGAGGAGGAGACCGAGGCGACCGAGACCCCCTCCAAGACTCAACAGCAAGAACCCAAAAAGGACAAGGACAACTCATCCAACGACCAGGAAAAACCCCAGGTCTTCCTGGGCCGTAAGTTCCCCTGGGGAAGTGTCCATGTCCTTGAGCCCCTTCATTGCGATTTCTCCGCCCTACGCACCTCCCTCCTCCTTTCCCATCGCACACTCCTACGGGAAATCACCATTGATGTCCTGTACGAAAAGTACCGAACTGAGCGGATGCGTGAACGCCGTGCTACCATGATTGCTGCTCGGCAATCCAAGTTACTTGGATAGAGTTGTCGGATGAATTTAGAGGATGAGGACAAGTACGAACCCTGTTGGCTTGGAGCAACCCTCCTGACCCTAGGATTCCCCTTACTATTTATATAACCTACTCCCTTCCGGGGACATGCCCATTCACTTATCCCATGATACATTCTTTTTCTTATTTTGTTTTTACTTCTCTTTCTCTCTTTCTGACTCGCATTGGACAAATGACATGGGTAGAGTGGTGTGATTCATCATCCTGCGGGAAAGTCTTTCCCTTGCCTCTTCTATCCATGTCGGAAAGGCGGTGTCGGAGAAGGTGGGCGACCAAGGGAAAGGACCACCTCCCTCCATTCCTCCGTCTTACTCCAGTCCATTCCACTTTCAAAAATGATACCCTAGAGAATGATACAATTAGATAAAACAATCAATAAGAAAAAAAAGGCCAAAGACCAAAGACCAACCAGGCAGGGTCTTCCTCCTACATACTTGAAGGACTTGGGAAAGGATAATGCCCTGAGTAGCGTGTTCTCTCCAAGCCTGGGCGCATCTATAAAAGGCCAAGGCGATTAGGGCAGTCCTGCCATCCTTCATCCTGTACTGCATACCTTTCCAATTCCTCCTTCTCTTCCTCCTTGATCGTATCGGCCCCATCCCTGAAATGAGGATCCTCCTGGGTCTTCAACCGATAATATGTCCTTTGACACTGTCGAATGGTATCTGATAGGGCCGTGAGCAGGTGTCAGGAGATGCTGAATCATTACCCCATTTCTCCCTCCCTTACCCTGAACCTCATCCTGAGCACTAGTCAGTTGATCCTGCAGACCATTCAACCTATCCTGTACTTTAGCCAGTTCCACCACCAGATCATCTCTTTCCATAACCTGGCTCTTGAGTGCCCTGTTCACGGAGGAGGGAGAGAGGAGGCAGAGGGAATGAGAGGGGTCAAGGAAGATAAAAGAGGTCAGAAAGAATGGGATGATTTACCCGTTCTCTCTTCCTCCTCAAACCATACCTCTTCTCGTCCATGGGAGGATCCATCATCGGCAAGCCAAAGGATGCATTCCTCGAAGGATATAGCACAGATGCAATATGATGAGCATCATCGGTCAATTCAATTAGTCCCTGCTCGACTGCCCTATCCGTTAACAGGGTATCCCGACGCTCTTGCCACTTCTTCAGTTCATCGGCAAGGTCAGCCTCCTCAATCATGGCATCCTCTACCTCCCCAGGGAATGAGTGGGTGGACAGGTCTTATTGTTCATCCCCTTCCCCACTCACCAAACTCGTTCAAACCACGTCCTTGACGTCGATCAAGTTGTTGAACCTCCTTAGAGAGCCGTAGGATGGAGCGGTCAAGTGAGTCCAACAAGTCTGGCGTCTTCTTACTCGGTTGAGCCAGCCTGGCCCCTGCTCTAGCTGAGAGGATCAGTGAGGTTAACGCACTAGCCGAGCCATTCAGTTGCAACAGCGGCCCTCCCTCCAAGATTATGCTCCTGGTCATATCGAGAATGGATGGGAGTAGACAAGTCAGGGCGGGATGGACCGGAATAGGATATGAAAGAAGGGACAAGACGCGTAAATAGTGCCTCGGATCAGGAATTCTATCCTTGTCGGATCTGCTGTGTCCTCCTCATAGTACAAGTTCCCTCGGGAGCGATCACCACTTTGAAAACGCAATAACAACATTGACTTACTAGACTGCGCCTTACTTGATGTCCCTGCACACTGTACGACGTAGAATACCACATTAGACTCTTTCTTTTTTTCCATCTCCACTCTTCATCCTCACTCTACTCTCACTCCATCATGCCCCCAAGAATCTGTGCTCTGTGTAAAGAGGCCCGAGCGGTTATGAAACGGCCAAAGACCGGACAGATCGTGTGTCGCGCGTGCTTCTTCTGGGTCCTGGAGGAAGAGGTTCACCAAACCATCGTGTCCCATGGACTTTTTCATCCTGGGGAACGAGTGGCCATTGCTGCTTCTGGAGGGAAAGGTAGGCTTGGTAAGAAAGATGACCTAGACATACCTCTCCAACTCATTACCCTCTCCTGTAGACTCCACGGTCTTGGCTCACATGATGAAGACCCTGAACGAAAGACACAATTATGGCCTGGAGCTCTCCCTTCTCAGTGTTGACGAGGGTATCTCGGGGTACCGGGATGATTCTCTCGAGGTAAGCCCTGACCAGCAGTACCGTGTATCAGAACAATCCATGACACCGCGTACTCGAATAATAACATTACACCCCATGCCCAACGAGGACAGACTGTCAAGCGAAACCAGCAGCAGTACGATCTTCCCCTTAAAATTGTCTCCTACTCAGAGCTCTATGGCTGGAGCATGGATGAGATTGTCAAAGAAGTTGGAAGAAAGAATAATTGTACGTGTTCCAGGCTCAATCATGTCCATTCACTCACCCATCTTCCCTGTTAGGCACCTTTTGTGGCGTTTTTCGTCGACAGGCCCTGGACCGGGGAGCCGTCATGTTGGATGTTCAGCACATTGTCACCGGGCATAATGCTGATGATGTGGCCGAGACGGTATTGATGAACGGTAAATACAAAGGGATGAATGTTCATTTACCCCTTCCACCTCATCTCACCTTATTCTCTTTTTTCTAGTCTTGCGAGGAGACGTGGCTAGATTAGGGAGGTCTACGGACATCTCCACGGCGAATGAGGGGGATAGTATGGTCAAGCGATCCAAGCCTTTCAAGTATACCTATGAAAAGGAGATTGTCATGTATGTCCTTGATACTTTTTTTTACTGAAAGGCTTTTACTAAACTACCCTTTCCGCCCATGCCCAATCCAGGTACGCATACTTTAAAAAACTCGATTACTTCTCCACCGAGTGCACCTATTCTCCAGCGGCCTACCGAGGACACGCTCGCACTTTCCTCAAAGACCTCGAGTCCATTAGACCGTCAGCCATCATCGATATTATCCATTCTGGGGAAGCCTTGACCATCAGGGAGGATGTCAAAATGCCCACTTTACGTAAGAAGATAGGGTCGGGCACTAGGGAGAGGAGGTAAATGACTCTTTCTTACCTTTCTTTTCTCTACCACAGAGGTGTGTGATCGATGTGGGTACATGAGCAGTGGTCCACTGTGCAAGGCCTGTGTCCTCCTCGAGGGTCTAAACCGTGGATTGCCAAAGTAAGCGTGCAAAGTGGCGATAAAGAGATCAATACTGACACTGCCTACTGAACACATTGTAGGATGGGCATTGGCAAGTCCAGTCGATCGGTATGTAATAAGCTGGGTCAGAATGGAGCAGAGTGGGACATAATACTCACTTCTTCTCTCCACATCCCACAGAGGAGAATGGTGGCCATGGCTGAGGAACAGGATCGTCAGGCCAGCACGCAAAAGGGAGAGTAGTGGTCATCTCACGAGGCGGATAGATACGTATGAGAAATCTATCTCAATTATTAGACACGCATTTATCGTTGATCCATAGTAGTAGAGATTGCAGTAGCATGATCGCCTCATGACCAAGGATGAGGTAAACCCATTCTCTTGTGTGGACCCATCCACCATGGAGAGGGAACCACAAGCACATATTTCCAGTATTGTCAACACTCATGACACATTCATGCCACCTCTTCCTTATAAGCAAGATGGGATAGTGGCTCAAGCATCTCCTCAAAGGCTAGTGATTGTCATGTTATAAATAGGCCAGCTCTTGCCTTCAGCCCCCTTCCCCCTCTACTTTGGCCCTGAGCCAGCTGTCAGCGGAGTTGGTTGATCAATTTTCCTTCACGTCGGAGTAGCCTCTCTTTCCCTTGTTTTAAATCACCCATTCTTTAGGGAATCAGTGCTTCACCCATCGAATCCACCTCCATCTCCTCCTCCCATCTACCTCCTTAACTTTCACCCACATCTTCAACGACATGCAAACGACGACACTTGCATTGGCCGCCCTATGGCTCACCGTGGCCTCAGGCTCCCTAGCCTCCCCAGACCAAGAAACCGCCGAGAACACTCTCAACAGAATCCAACACGTCGTTGTTCTGTGCATGGAAAATCGGTCCTTTGACCATATGTTTGGCCTTTTTGACCACAACCCTGAGCTAGATGGGCTCGCCAACTACATGAACACCACTAACGCGGCCAATATCCGCGATCCCAATAGCAGGGCCGTCCGCGTCTCCCGTGGCAGTCCGTACATTGCCCCGGTCAATCCGGAGCATGATGTGGCCTATGTGACTGAGCAGATCTTTGGGACCCGACGAGTCCGGAAACCCTACCCAGACCCGGCCCCCATGAATGGGTTTATTCAGGATAACCTCTTGGCCACCAAGGGCAATCTGGAAACGGCAGGCCATGTCATGCAAGCCTTTACCCCGGAGCAGCTCCCAGTTTTGGAACAGCTGGCAAGGGAGTATGCCGTGGTAGATCGGTGGTTTAGCTCAGTACCCGGTCCTACCCAGCCCAACCGATCATTTATGCACTCTGGAACGGCACATGGAGAGGTGGACAATCATCTATGGCATATGCGGATGGGCTACCCCCAAAAAACCATTTACCAGGCCCTGTCGGAGGTGAAGAAGGATTGGAAGATCTATTATCATGACGGACCCTCTGCTGCTCTGTTCCGATGGATGCGCAGCCCCAAGAATCTCTTGAAGCTCAAGTCGTTCACTAAGAACTTTGCGGAGGATTGTCGGGAGGGCAAGTTACCCGCCTACACCTTTATCGATCCTCAGTTTTTTGACCGGAAGAAGGTGCTTGGGATGTTTGGGAAGAATACTTATGCCAATGATGATCATCCCCCTGTAAGTCAAGGATTAGACAGGGAAAAGGATAAAAAGGTATATAGATACAAGACGTGCCTACTTACCCACTCCCTCCACAGCATGACATTCGTAGGGGACAGGACCTGATCAAGGATGTGTACGAGGCGGTCCGATCCTCTCCTCAGTGGGAATCTACGCTCCTGATCATCACATATGATGAGCATGGTGGGTATTATGACCACGTACCCCCCCCCTCCCGTGGAGTACCCAACCCCGACGGCATTGCCGGAGACGGCATCAATTATGATCGACTGGGTGTACGCGTCCCCACCCTAATGATTTCCCCATGGATCAAGAAGGGCACTGGTCAGTGAAGTTTTTGGCTGGCTATCTTGGGTTGACTCGCTTTATCCGCAGCTCACCTTCCATCCCCCCCCCCTCAGTCTTCCATTCGCCTCCCGAATGGGTTAAGCCAACCCCGACTAGTCAGTATGAACACTCGTCCATCCCAGCTACGTTGCATAAGCTATTTGGCACCAATAGGTTCCTCACTTCCAGGGACCGATGGGCTGCCACCCTGGAGTCAATGTGGTCGGAACTCTCTGCACCTAGGAAGGATACGCCCGTGGAACTGAACAATGCTCCACCTTACCAGAAGAGATCGAGCTTCCAAGTGGACAAAGAGGAGGCATACAATCTGGACTTATCAGGGCCTCTGACGGACATGCAAGAAGCGGTCTTGGAGAGTATGAAGGGGATGAATGGGGATCTTGATTTAAACCGGACGCTTTCCAAGGTCGAAGCAGCCGACTACATTGACCAAGTTATGATTTCGAAGACTCGGGAGGCGGAGAGGGCATCTGCGTGAGGCAGAGAGGGTGAGGCATTGGTGTATTATGATAGAAGGGTTTGAAGTAGACTTCTGTGCAAAAGTGATGTCATTGTGGAGGATAGACAAGGTGAAACTTGCCTCGATTAACACACGCGAAGGGTCATACAGGGGATATCATACCAAATCATAAAACATAGGAGAGAAAAACTCAAGAGGTGAGCGTGCGCATGGGCACACTGATACGTCTTCTATTCCCTCGGGTACGCATCGTCCCCTTGACAGCCTCGACTCTATCTTCGATTCCTCAGGGACAAATCAAAAAGAAGCTTTCCAAAGTTTGAGGAAAGCATGAAGAAAGAGAAAGGGTATCGAGGAGAAGACACATGGACGCCATTCCATCCCCGGGGTCATGATCGACATGACACAGGAGAGGGATGATTGAACTTGGGTTTGGTCACAGACACCATGCCCCCTCCTCACCATCACCACCTACACAGACACACAGAGAGAGAGATTAAATGAACTGATGACCAGAGTTGGAGTCGGTGGCGGAGGCATCAGCATTGGCAGGAGCGGCAGTGGAGTCGACCTGGCTGCTGCCCATCTGGTCAAATTCAACGGCCTCAAAAGCAACGTAGTCTTGGGCCTGGAGGTAGAGTTCCTCAGAGGTGGGCTCGTTGATGGCACGGTTCTGGGCAGCCATCTGGACCTGGGCGACCTCATCATCCTCATCACCGCAGTTCCCGGAGGGGATGTGAACCGAGTTATAGGGGACGGAGGATTGGACCTCCTCATCCATCTCACCGTCCTGAGCATAGGCCTGACGACCCACCTCATCGCGCATCATGACCATCTGACCATCATGCTCAACCTCGTATTGCACGTGATCATGGTCAGCAGCAGCGGCGACATCATCATCGTAGATATATTCGGCCTCCTCACCCTGGATGCCGGCATCGTACATGTCCTGATGGCCCTGGGGCTGGTGGTAGACGGCCTCATCGACGTACCTGTGGTCGAGGGGCTCGGCCGAGGCCATCTCCTCGGGGGTGACCTCCTCAGCGAGGAAGTAGTCTCCGGACTGGCCTCCGGAGGCAGCGGCAATCTGGGAGGGGGAGGAAGAGTCGGCGACTCCGTATTCCATGGGGCTGGGGGAGTGGGAGCCGTAGGCACGGTCCATGTCCATGTCCATGGCCTCATGTTGAACATCATGGACCATGACACCCTCACCATTATCCATGTACTCAGCCTGACCATGGTGATCGACCGAGGGGACGGTGTGAGCCATTTCCATGCCCAGGTCATATTCTTCCTGGTATGGGTGCTGCTGATAGGCGGCATCGGGATGATCACCCGAGTAGTGCTGCTGAGCCTGAAGATCCTGCTCCTCATACTCGCCAGCGGAGTAGCCGACAGCGTATGTGGGCTGCTGGGTGGCGTGGGTCTCGTACTGCTCGAGGAAGGCTTCCTGGGTCATGGGCTCGGCCAGGTCGACGACCAGGGAGGGGGTGGAGGGGACAACCTGGCGGGAATTCTCGTCATCGGAGGCACGGTAGACGGTGGGAGAGACAATGCCCTCGGCGACCTTACGAGGGGCCGAGAGAGACCTGGAGGAGTCGATGGGCTGATGACCATCGTCCTTCTCTTGGGGGCCGCCGGCTCCCGGAGCGATGACGGCATCATCCATGGCCTTGCGGTCACGGTGACGACGGACTGTGGCAAACCCAGCGACGGCGAGGCCGACGGCCAGGACAGCGCCGACGGTCAAAACGGCGACCAAGGGCCCCCCGGAAAGGCCACCTTCCTTCTTATCATCAGCCTCTTCGGAGGGAGCAATGGGAGCGGCATTGTTAGTGACGGGGGTACCGGATCCGCCAACGGAAGCGGACCGAGTACGGATGAAGCTACCAAAAGGGGCAGTAGGGGTCTGGCCACTGTTGAGGGAGAGGATGGAGAGGTCGACAGCGGGAATGGTGGCATTGGCCTGGTCAGAGGGGAGGACATCATCCTTGAGGAACATGCCCCAGGCCTTGGGGAAGGCAGCCATGGGGGAGGAGTCGCCCTGGGGGAGCTGGGCGTTGAAGAAGGTAGTAGAATTGATGTGGTCATCATGATCGACGACGAGATGGTGGGCGCCAGCACCGAAATTAGTCAGCTTGATGGTTCCAGGCCCAGTGTAATCGACGATGCGAAGGTCGGGGGAGGAGAAGGTAAAGCCGATGGACCAGGGGCCACGATGGGCCAGCTCACTATAGGTGATAGAGGCGCCAAAGTGAGTGGCGTTCAACCAAGCGACCTGGTAGACGAGGCCCACACCATTCGGGTTGGCCTCGGAGATGACCGCGGCTGTGGCCGTCTGTAGGGTGGTAAGAGCGGAGATGAGGGTGAGGAGGCCCGGAGTAAGTAGCGCGACCATTTTTGGGGGGTTTAAGTGGGGACTAGGTACTAATGGGTACGGTCTTTGAAGTGGAGGGGGGGGGAGGCAAATGACAGACAAAAAGAGGACTAGTCAAAGCTGGAAATGAATGATGTGCGGGAGGGGGGAGGGAGGACGAGGTAGATTTGGTCAGTAGGAGGACAGCACTCCAGGCAGGTGGTCCAAGCCATAAGAACACTATCCCTAAAAAAAGACTTACCCAGTGGGGTAAAGAAAAGATGGAGGGTGAGAAGACAGACAGAGACAATTAATCTCTGATGTAAGAGGGAAGACGGGAGGAGGGGGGTAAGGAGAGGAGGAGAGGAGGGAAGGAAGAATAAAAAGGGAAAAAGGAATGAGGATAGAAGCTAGGATAATAAGTAAGGGAGGAGGGAGGAAGGAGAAGAAAAGAGAAGGGGAGGAGGAAGGATCGGGCTGGAGAGAAGTAAGGCAAGATCCAGGTGTGGATAATGGGCGGTGCGGAACGGAGAGGAAGGACGAGTGAGGGAGATTGAGGTGCATAGGAGGAGAATGGAGTGTGGGTGTGTGTACATGCTGGAAGAGAGGGCGGAGTGTGAGGGTGAGGGATATCAGGCAGCGGAGCATGAATCGGGTAAGGCGGAGCATGAAAAATGTCTACTGTAAGAGAGGGAAGTTTGGTTGGTGGGGTGGGAGTGAGGGACGACGACTAAAGAGACTACTACTGCTTCTGCTGCTGGTGCGAGTGTAGATGCTAGTGCATGTGTGTGTGTTCTCCCCTTCTCACACCGCAGACGGGGGTGTGCTTTGGAGGGGGATTGGCGAAGGGTGCACACCTCCAGGCGTGCAGGGAGGAGGGAGAAGGGGGGAGGGGCCAATGGGACCAAGTAAGTCAGGGATTGAGCGACGACTCAGGGTCTTCCCTGTGGAGACAAAGGAGTGAGAGGAGAGATAATGGTGTGGGGGCTATGTTGAAGCCATACTGGGAGATGCGGGCTGTAAGGTGTGAGAGGGAGGGTTGAAATATGGGAAGAGAAAAAAGGCCTCACAGGGCTAAATTTTGGAGATGTTTGACCTGATATTTCCCCCTGAGTGGTATGGATGAAAGAGCCAAGGGATGCTACTGGAAATCACTGTGTGCCAAGTAGGATGAAAGTAATATCCATTGAACTTGCTGGGGGACCGAAAAAAAGCAGAATGAGCACCCTCTGAGTCTTCTGGCAAATTGGAAGAGGAAGAAAAGGGGCCTCAGCTTGAGTAAAGGATAGGGAAGGGGGAAGTAAAAGCAAGGCGGGCTCTGTGAACCAGTGGAGCACCTGGATTTACCTGGACCTTGGATAGGTCCTGAGCGACTGGGAGAGAAGGATCGGTTCTTGGCGTAGGACTGGCCCTGCCTCACCTAGAAGAGGGACCCAAGCACAGAACCACACAGACATGCACAGGAACTACTGGGGAGGCACCCGTCAGTATGAGCATAAAAGAGAGCCAGGTCGGACCCAAGAAAATTCCCATCCCGTCCGACCACTGATCAGCAGGCGGAGTTGACACCAAGACTTGGGTGGATAGCTGGGTGTGAGATGATGGAGAGGGATCCGACGGGGCGGCCATGCAGATCCCTAGCTCGCTTTCCATGATATGTCAAGGTCATTCAACTCAGAGATCAGGTTTGCATTGATGATGGAAGATAAGACAGGATGTATTGAGTGGGTGAGTGAGTGGATGAATGGGTGGATGAAGGAAGTGGATGAGTGAGTGAGTAAATGAATGAGATAAGAAAGGAAGGCTGAGGAAATGTACGAGTGTATCATTGCGTAAGCAAAATAACTTTAAACATGAAGGATGTAGTAGGAGCAATGGGAACAGCTTGCATGTTCGAGTCATTCATCCCAAGTTCATGGGGCATCAACACAACATGGATCTAGACTAGGTGATGAAAACAACCCGTCTCAGCCTCAATCTCCAACGTTCCTCGTCAAGGGAATGGCCTTTTCGGGAGGATCGGCAATCACTGCCTTGCCCTTGGCCCAATCCACTACGATAGGTGTGATCAGCCACTTGGGTTGGCGTTTCAATAGGGACACCACTTCATTCACCCCGGAATCCGGCACCTTGGGAGCCTCAGGTACAAGGATCCGATAAGGTTCCTTACTAAACCCGAGATACCCGATTAGGCTGCGTAGCTGGGTGGGAGTGGCCGTAGTCCCCGTCTTGGAGGCTCCCTCCTCGCTATCCCCGACAACATCCACGTCAAAGGGCGTAGGCTCTGCCTTAGGGCCCATCCTCTGCAGCATGCTCAAAGCTGCCCTGGACGTGGGATTCCGAGCGCTATGAAAAATGGTGAGTCTTGGGAATTTGGGTAGGGTGGGGATAGACATTTTGTATGGGCTGGGCTGGGGTAGGGTGGAAAGAGGGAGTAGAGGAGAGAAGAAAAGGGGTGGAAAGAAGATGAGGCGGTACTGCGATCTATTTGTATACGTCATCAAAACACACTGACTTGTCATCCCAGTATTTATCCAGATCAATGGAATGACTTACTTTTACAACAACACAAGGCAATAATCACTACGTAGGAGAGGATGGCTAGTGAAATTCGGTATATTACCTATATGAATCGTTTAATCCTAATGCCCTACTCGATATTTTATAAATGCTCAATTTTGATAACAGCCTATAATCCCCAGGTTTTATTGTATTTATCTTGGTAAATCTAGAGAAATCAGCCTGGAGTTCAATCGGCTATTGCTTATTCACCCATGACTCGAAATTGTTATTCTCTTTGAATAGATCTATTTAAATGTATTTAAACGTCGGTATAAAAAAAATCACCCATCACCTTCACCCTCTATGATGGTCAATCCTGGGGCAGGTAAGATGCCCTATGAGTACTAAACCCCTCCGCCCACCACCACGACCTCGTTCACCCCCAGTCTGTGCACTTACTTTATCTCATGTACTGATCACCATCTCCCACCCCTCCCAACTTACCCATCATCATGGCAGATAAGGAACTTAGGGCTAGACTTCATGCTGAAAATGCCCAGGCTTGGAGGGAGCCCCCGGATCCGGATACCTTCAAGCACCTGGACTCCAACCTCAAGCGAAGCACAGCCTTTATCAACAAATGTCGTACTCGATTAGGCGCTGAGATCCTTGGCCAGCTCAAGACCGATATTGGCAAGCTTCGGTTGGAAAAGTACTTATCCGAGGTCGTCACCGCCATCGTGGAGGGTCTGGCCCGGTGCAAAAATGTCACTGATATTCAGGCCGCCGCCCAAGTCTGCTCCCTCCTGCACCAACGCTTCCCTTCCGCCTTCACTCTTCCTTTGTCTCAGACCCTAAGGAAAATCATGGCTCCTCCCTCCCCCACTCCAGCCTCCGTGCCCCAGGAGCAGCGGGATCGGGAGGAGACCGCGAGGATTACGCGTCAGCGTCAGACCGGTCGGATTATCACCGAACTTTGGCTCTGTGGTCTCTTTACCGGTGTCCCAGCCATGCCTATCGATGCTGTGTCCACGTCTGGGTCACGATCATCCAGATCGATTTCCGCTACCGTAGTGTCCACCGACTGGTTATTGGATATTTATATCACTCTGGTACGGCTCATTACGATTGGCGTCTATAGTTATATCGTCCTTCTCATCATCTTTCCCTCCTTTCCTCTCTCATAGCTGTCAGAGGATGATCGACACGTCAACCTTCCCTTAGTGGTGTCCTTTTGCAAGCAGTATGGCAAGGATATCTTGGGTATTCAGCCCATTCGGTTCAAAAAGGAGGGTGAAGAGGACGAGGATGTCTCGGAGGATCCTCTTCAAATAACGTCTATTCCTGTGGACAGGAAAGTTGTATCAGAAGAGGCCCAAAGCACGTTTCTTCACCTCATGCGCTCCTACCACGCTAGCGTTTCCCAGCGTTTACTCAAAGAGCATTCAGTAGGTATTTGGAGTAAGACTGCGCGTCATTACCAATATCCATTCACTCACCCATCCACATGTAGTATATGAAGAGATTGGAAAAAAAAAATGATGATCTTACCCTTCATCGAGGTCACCTCCCGGAGGGGGCCTCTCAAGCCTATGAGCAAGTCGTCAAGCAGTATGAAAAATTACTGGCCAGTGTTCAATCGTACGTATCTTTCTCTTTTCCCTAATGGATTTATCTCATTTTTGCTTTGTCGACAGACTATCCGAATACCTTGGAGAAGAAATGCCCAATCTCCCCAAGGAGGAGGAGGAGGAGACCAGCTTGGGCCTTACCCTTGTCACTCGTGGTGGGGAGGGTGAGGAAGACGAGGCCAATTGGGCCCGAGGTCCCTGGGAGGATGAGGAGCAGCGTCTCTTTTACCAATCCATCCTAGATCTCAAAGATGTTATTCCCGATATTCTCCTCGCTGCAGGCACCTCCAAGGGAAAGAAGAGGAAGGAAGAAGAGGAAAAAAAGGAAGAAGAGGAAAAGGACAAGGAAGCGGATATGTCTTTGGAGAGCGATCCAAAAGAAGAGGATCTCAAGGATGAAGAGGAAGGTCCAACTGAGCTAAACCTTGAAGCGTAAGTCCTCTTTATTTTCCTTACGAGGGATGTGACTTGATCCACCATTGTCATTTTCTTCCTTTTATAGTCTTTACTCATTTTTCTCTTATTTATCCTGATAGATTTGGAGAGGATGTGGATGAGGGAGATGAGGATAAGGGGCTGGGAAAGGCTGCAGATGAGCTAGGGTCTACCCCCTCCCCATCCATCCTACCTCCCACCACCCCTCCTTCCTCAACCATCTCCTCTACGGTTTCGGGAAGCCCCATGAGGTCCCAGGCCTTACCTATTCCTCTTGGGTCCGGGAGATTAGACGTCCTCCTTGCCCAACTCCCCACTTTGACTAACCGAGAAAATACAGATGCATGGACCGTCGAATTTTGTTACCTAAACTCCAAGGTATCCCGGAAACGTCTAGCCACGGCACTCATTGACCTGCCCAGAAATCGGGTGGATCTTCTGCCCTATTACTCCCGTATCCTCACCACCCTCCATCCCTATCTCCCTGATGTCGGTGATGCTGTCATGACCTATGTATGTGCTTTTGACGTTTCTCTCTCTCACCCATCTTCCGTACTCATGTGCTTCGACCCTATACCCCAATGTAGTTATATGATGACTTTCGCCGGTTGACCAGAAAACACAAGGCTCATCACTTGGAGATTCGTACCATGAATGTGCGATACTTGGCCGAGCTGACCAAGTTCCGCCTCCTTCCTTTGACTCGATCCCTCTTTATCATCAAAGCCCTGATCAATGAGTTCTCCGGGGGGAGCATTGATGTTCTTTGTTCGATGCTCGAGATGTGCGGGAGGTTCCTGGCCAAGAGCCCTGATTCAGGCCCCAGGATGGATTCCCTTTTGGAGATGATTCAACGAAAAAAGACTGCTTTGGTCCTTGAAGAGAGGCAAAGGATGATGCTTGAGAATGCCTACTTTCAGGTATATGCATGCATTGCGCTATGAATTGGTATCTTTCTACATTTCTCATTTATCCTTTTCTGATCCATCTCATAGTGTCATCCTCCGGAAAAGACGGAGAGACCTACCAAGGATCGACCGGTCGTTGAACTATTTATCCGGTGGCTAATCCTAGAAGAGTTATCGAGAAAGACTGTGACCAAGGTCTCTAAGCTCCTACGACGCCTTCCATGGGGAGAGGATGAAGGGGTGGAGGGGATGGTAGTGGGACTACTATCCCGACCCTGGAAGGTCAGGTACGATAACCTTCCCCTACTGGCTATGGTGGCCTCTGGGCTTCACCGATACCACACTGAGATTGGAGTTCGGGTGGTGGATGAAGTGCTCGAGGGGATTCAAGTTGGCCTGGAACAAAACCTCTTTCGGCACAACCAACGACGGCTTACTCTCATGACTCACCTGGGGGAATTGTACGCCTATAGGCTCGTGGATAGTCGAGTGATTCTGGATACCTTGTATCTCGTCCTCATGTACGGCCATGATCGAGGTGTACCGGTCCCGGGTAGGAAGAGTGTCGTGGATGCAGAGGACGATTACTTCCGGGTCCGATTGATCTGTGCCTTACTGTCCGTTTGTGGTGGCTATTTCCACAAAGGGGTAGCTCGTGGTCGGATGGATGCATTTCTCTCCTTCTTCCAACTCTATCTTCTCTCCAAGGCTGGGCCTGTACCCATGGAGGTGGACTTTATGGTTGGGGATCTACTCGAGGCTCTTCGTCCTAGGATGACCCTGTATGGATCGTACGAGGAGGCCGTGGTGGGAGTTCGGACCCTGTATGATCAAAGGGCTCGGGCTCAAGAGCTTTTCGAAAGGAAGAGGAGGACCAAAAAGGGAGGCAAACTGACGGTATCTGAGTACCAGACCAATGGTATCCCAGAGGTTAAGGGAGGCCCTGTCGGATCCACCAGTGGATCTACAATGGAAGGAAAGAGGGAGGAGGCGGGGGAGGCGGTGGAGGAGAGTGATGATGATGATGATGATGATGACGATGATGACGATGATGATGACGATAGCGATGATGAGAGCGATGATACAGAAGAAGAGGAAGAGGAGGAAGAAGAAGAGGATTCGGATTCGGATTTAGATGAGCACGATGATGATGATGAGGAGGAGGAGGATGTAGTTCTTTTGGAGGAAAAAATGTCAGAAGTGCCGACGGCAGAGGAAACTGCAGACTTTGATCGGGAACTCGCCCGTCTTCTCAGTGAGAGTATGGCCGAGGGAAGGAAGTCGGGGGTTCCTGGGGGAGGAGGGGGAGGCGCATCCTCCCAAGGTGGAGGGATACTAGGAGCGGCCTCGTCTCCCTCCTCCTCCACATCCTCTTCCCACCTTGGAGGGGTGTCCTTGCACGCAACTCCGGGTGCATCATCCTCTTCCTCTTCTTCCTCTTCTGGTGGGGGAGGGGGAGTAAATGTGCTAGACCAGTCAATCCCCCTCTTTTACAAGGAGAAGCAAGGGGAGAGGGCCACGGCCATGGAGGGGACCGGAACGCATGTGCCTTTTGCCGTGCTGACTCGACGAGGGAATAAGCAACGGGTGCGGACCATGGCCGTGCCTCGTGATTCACCCTTGGCCATTCGGCAGCGAGATAAGGCGGCGGCAGAACGGGAGGAACGGGCAGAACTGAAGCAACTTGTGCTGAATTATGAGGAGCGGGAAGCCTCCGAGGATGCGCGTCGACGAGCCGGTAAGTGTTTCTTTTACTCTCATTGAGCTGAATGTAGATGAGGTGACGCACGGTATATCTTACACTACAACGGATTATCCCATACAGAGATGCACCGAAGGACCACTGGAGCGTTTCGGTTCTCAGGCCCCCGAAGTCGAGGACATTGGTAATTGGACTGGATGGATAAATTGTGTTTTTTCCTCATCTTCAAGACACAAACAGACATGTACGGATAAAAACGAGGAGGGTATGGTATGGGAGATAGCGAGGGAAGGACAAGTACACCACACACACACACATCGCATCACATCACATCACATCACATGGTATCAGATTAGAACAGATCAGTCGTGATGCTCTGGAGAATCCAAAGGTTCAATGGTGGTGAGACGGGAAACATCGGTGGTGGGCTGGTTGAGGTAGTCCTGATGGACAACACGTCCCCGAGTGGGCGGGGTATGAGGGGAGGAGGTGGACGTGGAGGAAGGGATGGGAGGGGTATCCAAGGGATGAACCGGCGATTCGGCATATGAGGATGATCGAGTCATCATGGCATCCCCCTCAGTCCCGGGAGGCAGGGGGGGGAAGCCGGAAGGAGGGGGTAAAGGAAAGGCAGGACGAGAGCTCTCCGATCTAGAGTCATCATGAGCATAGGATGGATCAGGGATGTACGGGGCATAGGGATGGTTGCCATCGCCTACTGCGGGATCACTGTCTCTTGAGGTCATGGAGTGAAGAGGAAGGGGGGTATCCAGACTATTACGATGATGAATGGAAATCTCCTCGTCATGCTCACCCTCCTCGCTGATCACGTTGTTATAAGAATCGGCCATGTGGTGAGGAGAGGATGAGAGGGAAGAGTGGTCTTCACGGTAAGACCCATAGAACTGGACACTGTCCATCTCCATTCCATCCTGCTGGATAGGGCCTCCAGGGGAATTGGGGACGTCAAAGGCCACAGACTTGATCGGAGGAAGGGGTGGGGTGGGGTCATGGCCTCGTTGAGAGGGGGAAGAAGGGGGATGGGCGGCCTGGAAAGCCGCAACACTCTCCCGATATTGCTTGCCGGGGACGAGCATTGTGCGACGACGGGGGCCACCCGATACGACCTCTCCTACAGCACCAACACCCATACCCTCAGCGGCCTCAGCACAAGTGCGACGCTTGGTCGAAGTGGATCTCTGGAGCTCACGCTCCGAGTAGAGTTTTCGGTAGCGACGACGATGAAGGAAGCGCTGTAGGGTAGTGGAGAGGAAGAGGAGGAGGCCGGCGCCGATGAGACTGGCGGTGACAGATAGCCCAGTCCAGTTCCCGGATCGATCGGTCTTGGAGGGCAGAGTGGTGACATTGACGGGACGAATCTCGAAATATGGGGTAAGGGGCAGGGGCTCGGGGTCAAAAGTGGATTCGGGGACGGAAGTGCGGATGAAGGGGCCATACGGATCGGTCCGAAGATTGGGAGAGATCATGGCGTTACCAAAATCGGCATTGTAGGTTAGATTGGACATTTGACCTGTGGGCTGCAGGTATTGCATGTCACTGAGGAGGAAGGTGGGATTGGAAGGGTTGTACCGGCCATTAAAGCTAAAGTACACCCGGTTACTGGAATCGGGGGTGGGGGCAGGGGCACGGGGCATAAGCTGATACCAGGAGTTGTCCCCAGCCACAATTCTCCATTGGCCCCAATACTCCTCGAGGATGGCTTCGGGCGAGGCCATCCGGAACCGCAGAGCCCAAGGTGAGGTGGGGTATGCGCCATTGAAGGTGATGTTAAGGGTGGCACCAAAATTACCCTTGGTGGGATCGAGCCACATGGCGGCAAAACGGCCATCGATGGGTAGACTGGTAGCCGCCGAGGTGAATGAGGGGAGGAGAAGCAGGAGGGTCCAGGCCTGCTGGAAGATCCCCCAGGAGATGCCACTAGAATGGGTTGGCATGCTTCGGTGGGAATGAGTGAGGGGAGGGGTAGGAAGGAGAGGGGAATGGAGGAGAGAAAGAAAGATAATAGAGTAGAAAGGATGGGATAGTCAGCCGGTGGACTCGGCGGAGCTTAGTATATCGTTGTGAAGGAGGATGTGCTTTTAGGCGGGGACATGGGCTGGCGGGGTTAGAATCTGGAGTGAAAGTGCATTTCGGAGTGTCAAGTTGGTCCTTGTATGGACTGAAACGGACATACTATTTCCCTCCAGTGTGAGTTAAAATTGGCATACAAGCTGACAATTTATGTCAGAGTGGATGCAGAGGCTCTGGCCTGATTAGATGGAATAAGGCAGGGCTGGATGAGATACCTTGGAAGAAAGCAAGGTCAAGGTAGTAGCACTGGCCCGTGGTCTTAGGGGACAAAAGCATCCTGTCCCTCTCCCTGCCCCCATCCTTGCCCCCACCCTTGCTCCCATCCCTGTCCCTGGTACATCCTCTCCTTCCATCAAGCATTGTGTTTCCCTTGATGACGTCCATGGCGCGATACAACGATCATCTTGTCAGCCTCCATGACCTCACATATGCGATCATCCTGCTAGAATCTGTGGGTTAAAGACTCATGACCAACGTCATACCAGGAGGTTGGGAGAGAGTGGGAATGACCAATTTTGGATAAAAGCAAGAAAGGAGATCCAGATTGCTGTGGCCAATCCCAGAGACGCGCCCAACGACTCTGCGTACACCTCATATCGTCCTGGAGAGAGGACCCTGAAAGTTCCTAGAGATCTTAAAGGACGATTATATAGGATGGAATGGCCCAATCCAGGACTATGGCTGCCTGTTTCATCAACAACGTGGTGGCCATCTCGCTTGCCCTCCCAACCCGTTCCTCTCCCCAAGGAGATCCCATCCAGACGATACCCTTGGCTTTCCTATAGGCCAGTCCCCAAAGAAGATAAAAGTCAGCATACATATGGAGATGCTCCGCCCTGTCATACATAGGGGACGATGTGGACCGTCGTGTTGTCCTCCTTGAGAGTCGTGGACCCTTTTCCTTTTTATCTGGGTCCCACATCCGGAGTCTCGCTAGCGGTCAACCGAAATGAGGTAAAGCTCGTCCCGTTCGCCCACTCACTTTACATACCAGGAGTAGTAGATTGGACTGGAGCTCGGAGGAAGCGTCTTTGCTCGTTCGTCCATGGATGGATAACAATACACAGAGTGGATATATAGATCGAGCGACAACGTTGGTCCTCCAGGACCTGCAACCGTCAGTCTTTCCTTCTCCTCCTCCTTCTCCTCCTTCCCTCTCGTAAAGCCAATAACGCCCTTCTCATCCACCCTCCCCCCCCGTCTTCCCGGCGCTTCTCGATTGTACCCACCAAGTTTACTTGGGTAAGCGTCTATTTCCTCAGCCTCGGTAAGGGGCCTCTCCTGCCTTACTCACATCCATTTTGCTCTCTCAGCCCTGCACACTCCACCGCCACCACCACTATATCTCTTCACACCACAGCTTTCTTGCCAGGCTCTCTCCTTTGTCACGATCCCTCACACGCACACAATTTCCTCGTTTTTGTTTTGCTCTTCTCCTCCTCCTCCTGCTTCACTGCTCATTACAGTGTAGGCTTGCTATCGTTGCGTATGCGCTAGCGTCGCCATTGCCTCCCTTCTTTAGCCCATCCACTTCTTCCTCATCCTTGATCAGCCGCCCATCCCCTGGACAGACCTCGTCTTCTTTCCTCTATTAACGAACATCTGTCTGTCCATCCGTGTCCGTGCCCTGTCTCCTCTCCCCTATCCCTACTTCTCTTTCCTTCACACATTGGTCACATCATGCCAGCTCCCTCGGTATCCTCAAGGACACGAAAGGACTCGAGAAGCTCGCTTGCTCAGCCTGATCCTCTCTCTATCCCCACGGTCTACGCTCCCTCCACTCCACAATTCCCCCCCGGCCGGTTCAGCGACCAGGTCGGGGGGGGCCGTTAGGATCAGCCCTACTAGGCTCTCCAGGGCCTCCACCACCTCCACCACACCTCTTCCCTCCCAACCCTCCTCCCCCACCACCTCCTCTTTTCTTGCTTACTCTGACCGGGATCGAGGCCGGGGGCGGGGTCGGTCCGCTACCACCGATTCGTCTTCTTCTTCTTCCTCTGCGTCCTCGTCATGGCGACCCTCCTCCTTTTTGCATCAAGCCACTCAGATTCTCGAGCATCAACTAGGTCAATCTCAAAGACAACCATTGCTTCCCCACCATACCAATTCTCCCCCCTCCACCCCTACTACCCCCACCCCCATCACATCCACCTCTACATCCACCGTTTCCCGATCACATCGACCACATCGACGATCGTCCAACTCTTACCAAGGTGTGGCCACGGAAGAGGAAGATGCCGAGGCCGAGGAGGAAGAAGAGCAAGAGGAGAGTACGGCGGTAGAAGCTGAGATATCACCCTCTCTTCCTGGCGTCTCAGGTCGCAAGAGGCGTGTATCCATTGATCCATTAATACAGCAAGAAGTTCATATGGAAGAGGAGGATCTCTATGTAAGTCAATCTCCTCTTTCTTTCTTTCTTTCTTCACTCACTCTCTACCTTCCAGCTCCTCATCACGGCTTATAGAACCTTTCGTGCAGGTCATTTCTTTTACCTGGCCCTATGCCTGTTCACTGGCGGCATCTTTTATCTGGCCGCTCGGTGGCTTCCACGGCTTCGAATCGCCCTGGTCGGCCGGCCCACCCTATTGGGATCCGCTGAATGGCTCGTCATTCAGAACCAGTATGGTCAACGGGAGATCGAACCGGTCATCAGAGTCTTTTACGGCGGGGAGGCCCGTCATGTTTATCGACCCCTTCCAGGATCCGCTCCGGGCACCCCTGTCCCCGGAGTCCTACGAGATCTCGCCATCTTTCAGTATCGTCACCTTCGGTTCGTCTATGACCCCACCCCCCAATGCTTTATCCGGACTTCGACATGGCGAGATGCTGCATGGGACATTGGAAGGTCCTCAGTCACTCGGGGTCTCTCCCGGGAGGCGGCGAGGGATCGAAGAAGTGTTCATGGATCCAACCTCATGGATGTCAAGCCAAAGCCCGTTGGGGCTCTGCTTGTCGACGAAGTTCTCCACCCTTTTTACGTCTTCCAATTGGCCTCTATCGGTTTATGGGCCGTGGATAACTACTATTATTACGCCGCTTGTATCTTCACCATTTCCGTTGTCTCCGTCATTACGGCCCTTATCGAGACCCGGAGAAACATGGCCAAGATGCGTGATATGGCCCGGTTCACTTGTGACGTCTCAGTCCGTCGAGGCGGCAGTGGAAGCGCGAGTGGCGATGGTACCTGGATCCCCTTGGCCTCTGACCACCTGGTCCCTGGAGACCTTCTGGATATATCCGCCCTTCAGACCTTCCCGTGTGACGCCATCCTCTTGGATGGTGATTGCATTGTGAATGAGAGCATGCTCACAGGTGAATCTGTCCCTGTCAGCAAGGCCGCTATCACCGATGGGACCCTTCGGTCCCTAGACCCGGCCATTCCTTCTTTCCCCACTTCCCCCTCCTGTCCCCAGTTAGAGAAGAACTTTCTGCATGCGGGCACTAAGGTTGTCCGGGCCCGCCCGGGTCCCCAGGGTCGTACCGTGGCTATGGTCATTCGCGTTGGTTTTGACACCACTAAAGGCTCCCTCGTCCGTAGCATGCTGTACCCCCGCCCTAACAAGTTCAAGTTCTACCAGGATGCGTTTCACTTTGTCGGCGTTCTCGCCATTATTGCAGGCTGCGGCTTTCTCGCCAGTGTCTACAATTTCATCCAACTGGGTGTGCCTCCTCATCTCATCATTGTACGCGCCTTGGATCTCATCACCATTGTCATTCCCCCTGCCCTTCCCGCGACCATGTCCATTGGCATGAGCTTTGCCCTTTCCCGTCTCCGTCGTCAGGATATCTACTGCATTGCCCCTCAAAGAGTCAACGTGGCCGGCAAGTTAAATTGTCTGCTCTTCGACAAGACCGGCACGCTCACCGAGGATGGCTTGGATGTTCTTGGGGTTCAGCCCTCTCTAAGGCTTTCTGTGGAGGAGGGAGTGTCCTTTTCGCATGAACTTATCGATACTCCCGAGGGGCTCAAAAGTAAGGAGGCCGAGGAGGTTGAGATTGAAGGATCCCAGGACCCCTCCCCCATTTATCCCCCTTCGGCTCCAGCTCTCACCACTTCGGCCCCCCCAGCCACCCTCTCCTTGACTCATTGCCTCGCTACATGTCATGCCCTAAAGATGGTTCAGGAATCACTGGTGGGAGATCCGTTGGATCTCAAAATGTTTGATTGGACCGGATGGTCCCTCGAAGAGCACGGAGCTGATTCTTCTGGTGTCACCCGGTCTCTAGCAAACAATGAGGCACCTCCTTTGTTTGGTGGGCCTGTCCCCACCACCGTCAGGCCCCCCGGCGCAGGGAAAACTTCGCTGGCCACCCTTGGTCTCGATCCCTCTTCCTCTTCGGCTATGGAATTGGGCGTGCTCAAGTGTTACGAGTTTGTCTCCAATCTCCGTCGCATGTCCGTCCTGGTTAAGCGTCTTGGCGATACCTCCACTCTCGTCTATGCCAAGGGGGCTCCCGAGGCCATCGGTTCCATTTGTCGTTCCTCCACCCTACCACCTGATTACGCTTCCATCCTGCATCGATATACCCACCAGGGCTACCGGGTTATTGCTTGTGCCGGCCGTGATTTGGGGCGCGTGAGCTGGCGTCGGGCTGAACGATTGGACCGGTCCGACGTTGAATATGACCTTGTTTTCCTTGGGCTCCTAGTCTTTGAGAACAAGCTTAAACCCACCACCTCCCGCATCATCTCCCAACTTCATGATGCTCGCATGCGTCAGGTCATGTGCACCGGTGACAATGTCCTTACGGCTGTCTCCGTTTCTCGGGACTGCGGGCTTGTTCCCTCCCACTCTCGTATCTATGTTCCCGTTGAGAATGAGGGTGATACTGGTGAGGAAAATGAGAGGCTTTGTTGGAGGAATGTGGATGATCCTGAGGATCATCTCGATCCAAACACCCTTCTCCCCTATCATCCCCCTTCCTCTTCTTCCTTGGATCAAAGAGGGAACATCTCTTCTCTTCCTGGCAAAGCCCATGATTCTCCCCCTTATGAGCTGGCTGTGACGGGAACTGCCTTTCAACGGCTCATTTACCAAGCTACCCACTTTCGGGGGACCGACGGTCTTCACGCCGTCCGTCTCCTTCATCGCGCCCTCCTCAAAGGCCAGATCTTTGCTCGAATGAGTCCAGAGGAAAAGGCAGAGCTTGTGGAACGCATGCAAGGCTTAGGTTACTGTGTGGGCTTTTGTGGGGACGGTGCGAACGATTGTGGCGCCTTAAAGGCTGCCGATGTCGGTGTCTCCCTCTCCGAAGCTGAAGCCTCCGTCGCTGCTCCTTTCACCTCCAGATCTACCGATATTGCCTGTATGATTCGTGTCATTCAGGAGGGACGCGCTGCCCTTGTCACCTCCTTTGCCTGTTTCAAGTACATGGCCCTCTACTCCCTCATCCAGTTCACCACCATCTCCCTCCTCTACAGCTTTGATTTTTCCCTTGGTGATCTTCAGTTTCTCTATATTGACCTTGTCCTCATTCTCCCAGTCGCCGTTTTTATGGGTCGCACCGGTCCTGCCCCCAAGCTTCATCTGGCGAGACCCATTGGCCGACTCGTCTCCCGCAAGGTTCTCACCTCCCTTCTTGGTCACATCCTTCTCCAATTGCTTACCCAGATCCTCGCATTTTCCCTTGTTCGTCATGCCTCCTGGTACGAAGTCCCCCACATCAACCCGGACGAAGCCAACATCCTTTCCCATGAAAACACCTCCCTTTTCCTTCTTTCCTCCTACCAGTACATCATCATTGCCATCATCTTTTCCGTCGGCCCTCCCCATCGTCTCACCATGCTTTCCAATCGTAAGCGTTACTTCAGAGAAGATGGTCTAGTTGCACCTTGCTCTATGCTGACGCATCCTTTCCCCTTTCTCTCATCTAGGTTCATTGGTGGGTGCTGTGTCATTCCTCCTGGCCTTTACCTCCTTTATCCTTGCCTTGACCGGATCCCCAGAGGGAACCAATGGTTTGGCTGGTTGGTTTAGGAGGGTGTTTGAACTTAAGGCCCTACCAAACTCCTTTCTCGTCCTCCTCGCCTCTCTTGCCGCCCTTTACTGGGCTGTTGCATGGGCGGGCGAACAGTGGATTTTCCCGGGCTTGGCAAAGGCCATCAAGGCTTACCGTGTACGCCGGGATCGGAAGCGGGAATGGCAGGAACGATGGCGAACACACGAACAAGGTTGTCCTTCATCCTCTACCAAGCCTGATCCCGAGGGATCCAAGGTATATAAGAGGATCCAGCGGGAGATGCAAGAAGACCGGGAAAGGTTGATGCATGTGTCTACGTAGAACGGATTTGCGATTTATTGATCGAGTGGTCCTGATCCAATGAATGAAATTTAAATGAATACTTTACCCTTTTCCTCTGCCTTTTCCTAAACCATTGACTGAAGTATAGGGGCTACGATATCTACTGATATATCAAAGATTTTATCCCTTGTATATACCATACGGAACGAGAAATATATTGTGTGATTCAATAGAGAAATCCTCAATGCGCTCAATTCCCTTTTACTCATCCCCTTCACTCTCACTGGCGGAACTCACCTCCCGCACCCGCCGACCTGGGTGGTGGGAGAGTGGACTGGGCGATCGAGAGGGAGGCCCTTGTCGAGCTCTTTTGATCAATGGGCTAGGCGATCTGGATGAAACGTACCCATTCCTTCGGGGACTACGTGATCTGGACAAGGGTCTCTTCCCCGCTGGGCCAAATGACCCAGTACGAAGGCGCTTGGGGGCTGGACTTGGTGATCTAGAGGGATAGTGGGCACGGGGACTCCTAGATTTGGAGTAAGATCGATCACGAGGACTCCTAGATCTAGAGTAGGATTGAACGCGAGGACTTCTAGATCTACCATGGGATTGACTAGAAGGGCTCTTAGATTTAGATACGGATCGAGCACGGGGACTCCTCGAATTGGAATAGGATCGATCGCCAGGGCTTTTAGACCTAGATAAAGATCGAGAACGATCCCGTCGAGTAACCCTCCTCCCTCTCTGCTCTTCTTCCTCATCACTGCTATAGTGCCGTTGACGACGTCGTTCCCGTCTCAAATCACGTTCTCGCTCCCAGCGAACTCGATCCCTCTCCTTCTCCTGGCGTCGGCGAGTCCGTTCTCGCTCCCTTCTCCGGGTATCTTGTTCACGCTCTCGCTCCTCCCGAGCAGCAATACGAGCCCTCTTGGCCTCTTCCTGGAACTCCCGGTCAAAGGCCTGTCCCTCCACATAAGCTGAATCCATACGGAAGGCCCGATTCAACTGCTTAAGCTCCTGAGCCTTGGCCGCCTTTCGTTCATGCACCTGATGAACCTTAAGTGGGCCTCCCTGGCGAACAATTCCTGCTTGACCCCGTTCTTCCCCCTCCTTCAGTTCGGCGATCAGCCTTTCCCGCATGGCCTGCACTCGTTCCTCCACCTCTTCCTCTCCCAGAGCTCCTCGTTCCTCCAACTCATCTTGGAGTTCCATACACTTGAGCTCAATGGTCCTTTTCTTTTCATGGAGGAGAATGTCCAGATCAGGACCTTGTTGGGACTCCCGTTCGAAGAGTGCCTCGGTCCTTTCGGCCTCCCGTAACACATCCTCACTACGACGATCCTGCCTCTGACGGTTAATGAACGCAGCGGATCGCTGCACATACCCATTGGTACCTGATCCCCTAGGTGTAGATAGTCCGATGCCGTTATACATGAAGAAAGATGACGGAGAGCGGAAGTGAAGGATTGGTGAAGGGTGGAAGATAGCTGAGATCAACTAAGTGATTATGCTAGACATGAGGATCACTGTATCAAATCTTTTAAGTATGTCAGGCCTCGTCTCATACATTATAAACTCCCCTCGCTTCACGGACTAAAAAATGAAATATTGACATAACATTGGCTTTTTTCATTCCTGTCACACGGCCATCCCACATGGGTGTCCATTCATATATGGAAAATGAACTTGGTTCTACCGGATATTTGAAGCCAATAGATCCCTATCGGGGACATTGATCTGACGCTGAGCGATGGGAGATTCAGGCCGTGAGTTTCCTGAGATCTGCAGGAAGGGTCGAGGGCGGATTGCATCTATATAGCACCCTCTATGACTCCAATTCCCCTCATAATAGCACCTAAGTATCACGAGAAAGGGTTCTATTGACCTGCATGTAAAGCATGCCTCTTTGCATCATGCATCCGGTAAAGAGGATGCTAAAGTTTAACAGCACAAACTTCTCCGGGAACCTTAGAGTCCTCAAAGGTCCGCTCGTGCTCAAGTCTTCCTCATATATCCAAATTCTTTATAAATCTCCCTCATCCTCTCTCCCTTTTGGCCCTTTCAATAATAATTTTCATCCCTATAATACTTCATTTTTCTGTTCTACATTGCTTGCCTTATCCTGAAATATCCTTCCAGAAGGGAATCCTCTTCCCAAAGCCCATTCCCACTCCTTGCATGGGATGTGGTACTGGGAGCCTGTCCACCAATGACGCGTCTGACTCATCCACATACTAACTGTGGCGGATATACTCAAGCCTGGCCCCAGAGGAGGAACCATTGCACACTCTTTCAGGATACACCCGCCTTTGCTATAGCCCTCTCCCTCCCCCCCTCCCCTCTCCCCTCCCCTCCAGTCCTCTCACATTGACCCCTCACACCGTGGCGACCACGCAACGCACATACACACACAGTCGATCCAACCCGCACAGATAAAACCCCAGCTCTGAGCCACCTCCACCCCTCTTTCCCCCTCCGCCCTTACTCGCACCTCTGTTCCATCCATCCTTCTCTGGACTCATTCCCCATCCACTTTCTGTCTCTCAGCAAAATCCTTTCAGCACACGGAAAGCCTGTTTAGTTGTTGAAGCGTAGTGCTGTCAGTTCAAGAGTGTGAAACATTCCTCTCCCTCATTTTACCTTTCCCGTAACCTCCCCCCTCCTCCCTTTCTCTCCTCTTCCCCCGGCCCTCCGAGGTTGCCCATCTCACTCTCACACAGACAAGTACAGGCAATCTTTTGTTGACACCGCCCGCTCTTCCTATCTCCTCTCGTTTGTCCCATTCATCCTGATCCCCTCATCTCGGATCAGTTACCCGTTGCCCTTCTTTATTTACCTTTTTCTCAACTCACCCCATTCTCTCTGCTACGGATAGCCTGAGGCAACACTTCTGTCCCATCACAGCTATCCCTCCACTCCCTCTCTCCCATGTCTTATCACACCATTCCTCGACCCATTCGGGATCACTCAAGATCCGAGGGTAGGAACCCCGAATCTACTAAATCCGAGAGCCCCAATGTATCCCCCAGTACCGAATCAGATTCGGTCGAGGGCGCAAGGAGTCTCCGTACAAGGGCAAAGGTGGATTATGCCGCCATGGAGAATGTTGATGACTTGGAGGAGTCCTTGATCTCTGAAAACGACAGTACCAATGAAACCAGTCCCCTCTCTCCTCCCTCCCCTCCACAGCCCGCCCCCGGTACCCGAAACTCCACCCGCGCCACTCGGTCCACCCTCCATCTCCACGTGGGTAGTTCCTTCTCTGCTGAGTCTGCTCTGTTCAATGACGATGATCAGGTCGAGGACGATGCTTTTGCGAACGGTGATGAGAGCGGTGAGCATGCTGATGGTAAAAGAGAACGAAGGAACGAAAGTGTCATAGAAGAAAATACGAATGGTCAAGAGTGCCCCGCCGACAGCTCTCACTCCTCTCTCGCCCGATCCACCTCGGCTGATGCCGACCAAGCCCCTCTCCATTACCACTCCTTACGCCCCTCTTCACGAAGAAAACGACGATATGTGGACTCTGAGGATGAGGAGGATGGCGAGGAAACTGCCGTATCCACCCCTATCGCCAATCACTCCCTCCAAGATGGCATGGACATTGATGTCGAATCCTCCCCCAGTGGAACCCCTCCTGCCACCACCGCCACTGACATCCCCCCTACGGAACATGCTGATGTTATGGGAGGGATGGGAAGGAGATTAAGACCCCGTGAGGAGCATCGACGCTACATCTTTGATCCCATGGATAATTTGGACCAAGATGACGAAGAGGATGAAGTGATCAAGCCCCGTGGTACCTTACGCTCTTCTGCTGCCCTTGATCGTGGCAGTGATCATTCCATCGACCGTTCTCTGTAAGATGCACATGGCCAACTGGGAAACTTGGGAGATGTATGACTCTATTATACTCACCTAGCCTCTCTCTTTACTCATAGACGATCTCGAGAGACACGAAGAATGACACGATCCATGTCCAGTCATGATCATTCATTTCCCTCCCTCTCTTCTCAGACCACTCCCCGGTCTGCCAAGAGGGCCAGACGGGCAACAGCTTATGCCTCTGCCATGGACGCTGTCGACAGGAATGGTGTTTCTGGAGCCGGGGGTCGGGAACCTAGGGCCCCCTACGCCCTTAGGGATCGGACGGGCAAGAAGCCCAAATACTCCTTTACCCCGGCCGAACTCGCCCTTATGGATCCCTCCTCCTCCAGAGATTCGTCTGCTCGTCCCGCAGCGTCCTCTTCCCGATCTGCCCGGGATCGGTCCCTTCGGTACGTGTTGTGAGCCCTTTCAGGAAAGAGCTAGGATCGACTCGCACTCTGCTCGTCCAACTCATCTAATATCTCCCTCTTAGATTTTCCATGCCAGGGGATGATTCAGACTCGGATGATGATTCTCGTGTTCTCATGGGAGGTGGTGGTAAGAGAAGAGCGGGTGGCGATGAATCCGGGTCCGCTGTCAACATGACCGGGAAGTCCTCCAAGGACCCTGTCTTTTTGCCCATGAATGCCCATGAGATGGGGCCTAACCGGGGCCCCCCTGGCTACAGACCCAAATCGTCTAGTAAGGTTTTACGATGCAGAAGCGAGATGGAGCTGTACTGACATTTCCTTTCTCTGTATCTTAGCTTTGGCCGATACTGATCCAGTCAATGTGGCCTCCAAATCGGTTTCCTTTGATTCTGTGGGTGGGCTGGATGATCATATTGTCCATCTCAAGGAGATGATTGGCCTGCCCCTCCTTTACCCCGAGCTCTTTTCCGCCAAGAACATGACCCCTCCTCGTGGTGTCATCTTTTACGGTGCGTGTTACATCATACTGCATTAGGATAATCTGCTGATTGTCCTCTCTACCCACAGGTCCCCCCGGAACTGGTAAAACTCTTTTGGCCAGAGCTTTGGCTAATAGCTGCTCCACTTCCAATCAAAAGGTCGCTTTTTTTATGCGAAAAGGTGCTGATTGCCTCTCCAAGTGGGTGGGTGAAGCGGAAAGGCAACTTCGGTTACTCTTTGAGGCTGCCAAGGCGTGGCAACCCTCCATTATCTTTTTTGATGAGATTGATGGTAAGACTTTTGCGAGAAAACATCGTGCTATGTAGATTGGTCCCTTGTTTACCCCCACCATCTCCCCACTAGGCTTAGCCCCGGTCAGGTCCAGTCGACAGGACCAGGTGCATGCTTCCATTGTTTCTACCCTTCTGGCCCTCATGGATGGCTTGGATGGACGGGGTCAGGTCGTGGTTGTTGGGGCCACCAATCGGGTCGATGCCATTGACCCGGCCTTACGTCGACCTGGAAGGTTTGATCGAGAATTCCACTTTCCCCTCCCGGATCTTCAGGGTCGTCGTCAAATCCTTGACATTCATACCAACAAATGGGAACCTCCTGTCCCCCCGGCTCTTCTAGATCGCCTGGCCGAAGAGACTCGAGGCTATGGAGGTGCTGATCTTCGCGCTTTATGCACCGAAGCCACCCTCAGGGCCATGCGTCGGCACTACCCCCAGATCTACCAGTCGGAGCATCGGCTTCTAGTACGGCCTGAGGATGTCGTTGTCCAGGAAGGGGACCTTTTTGATGTTTTATCAGGTAAGCGCGTCGTCATATTATGACATGGCGGGCGAGGGAAGAGCAACGCTCTTCCTGCTCTGTATACGCTTCAATCCTTTCTCACTCCTCCTTGATTCTTTCTTATGCCCTGTCTCGTCTATAGAGATGGTACCTGCCTCGGGAAGGATGGTCCGGGCGGTGCCTATGCCTCTGCCTCGTCGACTAGTCCCATTGTTGGGTGGGCCCTTGGGCAAGGTCCTGAGGATGCTAAAAAAGAGGCTTCCTGAGCGAGCCTGGAAGAGGCATCGACAGACCAGTAAGACCGGTGGAAGTATCAGCCACCTTACCAGCCCCCCCTCCGGTCATCTACCCCCCCTTCCTGTCTACCGACCCCGACTCCTACTTCTGGGTGAGACTGGGATGGGCCAGGAGGAGATGGGCCCTGCAGTCCTCCAAGCCCTAGAGGGTTGTCATGTCGCCACATTTGACCTTGGCACTCTCATGTCCGATGAGACCCGGACTGCCGAGGCTGCCTGCATTCAAATGTTCATTGAGGCCCGACGTCATGCCCCAAGTGTCCTTTTCATCCCTAATATCCACTTATGGTCTGAATACCAAGTGGATGGGCCTGTGACCCCGTCGGTCCGCGCTACTTTTACCTCTCTTCTCCAAGGTCTCGGACCCACTGAGCCCATTCTCCTCCTGGGAATCGGGGAGGGTCAAGAGAAAGGAGGCTTAGGTCAAGTGATTGAGGGATGGTTCGAGGGCCTGGGCCCGTGGAATACCCAGACCCTGACTCAGCCCGACTTTAATGAGCGAAGGGCCTATCTGGAGGGATGGATGGAGGAGGCCAAGCCACTATTTGCCTCCACCAGGATTCTGTCCAGTAGTACAGGTGGGAAGGTTGATGGGATCAATACCATGGTTACTACCACCGCCCCCTCCTCCCCTCCCGTCCTTCCAAGGGCTCCGACTCCTCCCCCTCCCCCCCCCACCGAAGCCGAGCTCCGAGAACGCCTCTACCTGGAGAGACTGACCATGTCTAGATTAAGGCATGCTTTGGAGGATATTCTCCTTATGCACCGGAAGCACCACAAAGCCCTCTGGGATTTGCACCTTACCCCGTGCGACATCTTGACCCGGGAACCGAGGTATGACCTAGTTTCCCATCCCTTGGACCTTCATGGAATTCGACTACGGAACTTTCGGGAGCACCGGACCCAAGGGGGCTATCGGAATCAAGGGGAATTCCTAGATGATTTAGATCATTTCAGAGAGAATGCTTTAGGGCTCCTGACCTGTCGCCTTGTCGAACTTGGGGACGGGCACAACCTGCATGGGAGTGGAGGAGGAGCAGGCATGTCGGCACAGTTGGGCCAAGCCGGTCGACTCTTGGATGAGATTCTCTCGGACATGGATCAGTTTCCTACAGAGTTGTGGGAAACAGTGGCCGAAGTATCCGATCGACTGGAAGAAGAGAAGGCCCAATGGGACGAGCAGAGTAGGAAGGATGAGGAAGAGGAAAAGGAAAAGGATGCCGATGAGGAGATGGTCAAGGGCTCTAGGATGATGGGGAAAAGGAGACGAACCGGGCATGTTCTCTGCCTGGATGAGGAGGATGAAATTGGTGAGGAAACTGAGGTTGATACCGATACCGATAAGGAGGGTGGCGGTGAGGGAAAAAGAGTAAGTCATGATCAGGGCTTTCCCTTGCCTGTCCAGGATGTTTTAGAGGATCCGAGAATTCGTCGAGGTAAGACTTGTCATGTAGGATGGATAGCTAAAGAAGAATTATTAACTTTACCCACCCTCCTCTTCTCTCTATTTAGCTCGATTCATGTAACAGGAGAATGGTCAGGCTAAAGAGGAGGATAGAAAGACAGATGAGGATGAAGGGATGAAGGAAAGGGATAATGGGCTTTCTCCCTCTCCTCTCACCACCCTTCCATCCGATTCCTCTTTCTCTACTACTACTATTGTGGATACCCCTATGCAGGAGGGACTGGATAAGAAGGTGGATAGGCCTAGTGAGATGGGGGAGGAGGGGAGCGCAGCCAAAAGCAAGGATGGCTTGGGCCAAGTGGAATTACCACTAACCTCAGACGAGACCAAGAATCCTGACCAGGGTGAGACATTCTCTGGGGCTCCTCCATCCACTGTCTCCTCCATCCCTAGCGGGCCGTTTCCAGTTCCAGAGGCCGAGAAAGACGCGGAGAAAAAGGAAGCAAAAGATGAGGGAGGTTTGTCTCCCAGGATGCACCAGATGGTGGGTAGAGCTGTGGAGCTGACTGAAGGATTTGGGGTTGCCGAGCTCGACAGGTTGTACACAACATGGATGGCTTCAGTCAATCGATGTGTCCAAGGGAGTCAGACTCAGGATGAGATCATGGAGGAACTAGAGGAGTGGATGGAAGAGGCTCGGGCTAGACACCAATGGGTGGCTCAAAGGCGTAAGGAAGGTGAGAATCATTAAGATAAGGATGATGGAGGACGATTTGGTAAGAGAGAAGAAAAAGACTATTGCTTTTGGCGTCATCCGCAGTTCCACGAATTACTTAAAATAACTGATTCTTGTTCTTATTAAGTCACTGGCAAAAGTATAGCTGAGATGAGAGTAATGATGTGTATTGGCCATTGGATGGGATGAGGGGAGAGGAGACAAGTTGTAAATGAAAATGGGAAGATGGTATAAAATGAAGGACCAAGCAAACAAAGAGAATCAACCTCCTAGTACTTGTACTTGGTGGAATAGTCCTTGGGCGAGACAACGAGACCACGACCTAGAGAATCCCCCCGTCGCAAATATGAGTGAATACACCAGACAAGACCTCATTAGTAATCATCCCCACAATAAAGTGTCCAAGCTTACCCTTCTTGGCCCCTCGGTAAACAACCTCGACAATGTCAATCAACTCTTGCTTATCTATCCGAGCCACCCGCATGGCCAGTAAGTACGAGGTGAAGTGAGTATGGTGATAACCGAGAGTTTCTTCCCTTTCCTCCAAAACCGACTGCTTACCTTCTATGGCCCAGGCAATTTTATTGTTATTACCCGTGCCCAAATCAACCATAATATGCTTATTGCGGAAGAAGAACATGACCGTGCACGGATCGTACAGCTCGTACATCTTGTTAAAGTCCGGGACCTGAGTAATGTCCACCTAGAATGAACATGAGGGATAGAAAGAATGAGTCTAGTCTGCGCCTAATCCATCCAGAGTGCCCTCTTGTAAATGTACCAAGTAGATGACGGCGAAGTTCTTGACCCGATCGGCGACCCGATACAAAGTCTCATCCATCTTCATGCACACCGCGTCCCAATCATGACCAAAGCGCAAGATTACAACCCGCTCCTCCTCGGACAGGATCGCCTGGTCTACCTGCCAGCCATTCTCAAGATGAGGGAGGAAAAAGGACATGAGGGATTGGAATACCAGGGAGAGTAAGGAGTGCTGCTAAGAGGAAGAAAGGGAGAGGAACCAGGGAAAGGGGAAGGAACGAAGAATCCCAAATGGCTAGACGACAGTGCAGAAATATCAGTTTTGGCATAGTATGAAAGGCCTCCACTTAGTCATGATAGGGATGCACAGTGTAAAGCAAGCACATGTCCGGGTTGGCATTAATGTACCCTTTTTATATGTGTAATAATGGACCAGGGTAATCACTCACTTTCAGGATACCGATCTGGGGCCTAATGAGATCAGAAACGTATTTAATAAAGGATAGTTACAAGCAGTACCATTGATCCCATGCTATTTAGGGCTTGGATGAGGAGAAACGGTGTATATTCTCGTTAATTATATGGCAATTCGCAGTGATAGAGTATTACTGAATTCGATCTCCAGACCTAGTATTACGCGTACCCTCGCCTCTTCCTCGATATAAAGATCCATTAGAGCTTTCCGCATAAGACAATAGATTCTGTAATATAGTAAAATCCCATCCTAATCGAGTTCACTCACTCAGTGATGACGTGGTACATCAGCCGACACTCACGGTCATTTCACATCATGATGTAAGGGCATGACTACTTGTGGCGATCGGAGAATGGACAGGCCTTCCTAGCCTTCCTTCCCATCCTGCCATCCCTTTTACATCATGACCAAATCCCTCTCCAAGTCCCATCCATTCCATCGAGTTATCCACTTTGTTGCACCCCATCTACCCAGGTATGATCTCCTGGTCCTGCTTAAGGTAGACCAGGAGACCCGCAAGATCCTACTGCCCTGGGTGTACACACACCTAAACTTTCAGGGCCTTCGGGTGTCACCCTATACGGCCCTGCATCGCTTTGTCTCCCTAGCCGATAAAAATCATTCTGGGAGTAGTTTAGTACGCTATCTGGTATTGACGGGATTGGAAGAATGCCTGTGCGAGCAAGTACCCGTAGTGTGGTTGAGTAGGCTGCTCGAGCGGTGCCCCAACGTTCAGGGAATCACTTCGATAGGCTGCACCCTCTTGAACGACAAGGTTCTCCTTCACAATCTCTCGTCGAGCCCAGAATCCTCCCTGGCCTGGACACGTCTCCGCTATTTTCACCATGATGGATCATCCCTCTCCCTCACCGCCCTGAATGAAGCTCTGCGGAACATGCCATTTCTCGAGGAATTAACCTTGAATGGTATTCGAGCAGAACCACTCCTCGTTCTTCTTCGCCAAAACTGTCACCAACTTCGAAAATTAATCTTGACCGACGCGTCATTGTCCGGGAAGCATACTTCTCCCCTTCCCATATCTCGCCGTCCCACGGTCATGAGCGCCCTTGCCCACTTGGACCTGTCCCGAAATGGGCAGCTCACCAGCCAATCGGCTTTGCTAGCCCATGAGATGGTTGGATCCCTCACTTTTCTTAGTCTCCGTGAATGCTCTGCCATGCGAAACCAAGACCTCATTGCCCTGACCCCCCACCTTACCTCTCTCAGAATCCTGGACGTATCTGGGTGCCCTTCACTCTCCCTCCCCGCTTTTCATACCTTGGCTCTTCATACCAAGCTGACTCGGCTCACTGCATCAGTTCGGCTTCTCTGCGGCCCCCGAGAAGCCATGTCTCCACGGCCGTCTGGCCTCACCCTTCTAAACTCTACTATTCCATACATCATCTCCCTGGAACTCCATGGCCTCCTCCCAGAGGCTGATGGCTCCTATTGGAGAGGATGTATGACCGCCTGTTCCAGACTTCGAAAGGTCATTCTTTACCGGGAGGCCTCCCAACATGACTTTCTCCTTGGTTCCTATTCCACCCCCGCCCCCATTTCCTCATCTCCTCCATCATACGCGTCCTTGGTTCAGGAGGAATGGGGTCAAGATCCCTGGGCTGGTCATGTCTCTAAAACTACTACGGATAGACCATTTACCCACCCTGAAAATGCTCCCAACTCCTGGGATGGCCTTTTTCCTTGGATCAACGCCTCCAAGGATGCCATTCAGGTAGTTTTCCACACTGCGTCGTCCTCCTCCTCCTTTTCCATGTCTTCTTGGTGACCCGCCTTGTAAAACCCTGCTTTGGGTATCTGTTGTTTAGCTTATCAATGCGAATACAATTACCTGATCCCTGTAAAGCTCATTTCATGACCCACTAGATGCATCTTAGAATGATGATCAGGGTCGCTATCCATTACTCAGATAGAGTGAGAAAAAAATGTCCAAAGTGTCCGTCCTAAGCCCAGCATACGTGGCGCCGGGGGCTTTATCCTCGATGTGTACTCTACATAGAGAAATAGGGACACTGCAAACATATGTTTCCCATCCTTATCCGTAGGAATATCCGCGACCATGTAGAGATGGCTGATTTTTTAGGCTGGCACCATGCCCAATTTGTTATTGGTCCCTTTTATCTGGGAAGAACAATGGCTTTATCGTTGTAATCGTGTGATGGGAGGCTCATCTTTTTGGCTGTAGTGAGCTTACATCCTGGGCATGCTGGCTTTAGGGCAGGTAGTGTTGTTAGTGTGTTAGGACACCCTTGTCTGCTACACATGGTAATACAATATATCTGATTATCACCATCACCCTAAGCTTTACCTATAGGGAGGGTAGGGTCTCGATACTGTTAAAATAACCGAGGCTAAACTAGGAGTAGATACTTATGTGTCTCTCCACAGGTATTTGCACTCTCTAACTTGACAGCTCATTTATATATGCCCTTTTGGAGCCTCATCTCTCCACATATCTAATCTCTCATTCAAATAGATCTAGTTCATGATAAGTTAGACCAAACATCTTAAGTTCACTACATTGTTCCTACTGATGTCTTGTGCTTAACCGCAATGACTTGTTGCACAACGATATCTCTATAAGGGGAGCAGTAAATAGAAATGGTCAAGCGTTTCTCAAAGGCCAGCACAACCTATAGGATTCAAGCTCTCGCCTGCAAGGCTGACATGGTGACATAAAAAGTAAAACACAAGGTCGGGCCATCTTCTGGCTAGCACTTAAGCCTCCTCAACCATCATCGCAACCATCGCAGCCATCGCAGCTCCAGCTGGCATGAGTCATTTGGTTGCAGCAGCTGGAGGAACGTGGAGCAGATGGAGAAACGTGGAGCGGGCGGAGATTATCAGCTGGACAGTCCGACTTTTTTTTCTGTTGAAAAATTTATTGTCTTATGGGGAATCACCCAAGGGACAGAGATTTACAGGGAGGCTAAAGAGCAACAGAAATCACTAAAGCGGGGGACTCCATTACCAGATCCCACCTCACAATGTCTTTAAGCTGTTCCCATGAGGACATAAATGACTGACCTTGGACGGGTGGTTGGTAACCACCTGAGACGGGCAGAGAGCGAGGATCTGATCAAGGCGGAGAAGAGCCTCCGTATGGCCATTAGGGAGAATGGGGTCTTGTGGGCAGCCTGACTTGATCAATATTGTGGCAAGGATAAATCGAAAACGGGCTGCTATGGTTCAATTCCACTTGACAAAACCCCGGTCCTATCCAGCGTCAAAAGCCGTCCAGAATAGGAGAATCTGGATGTCCCTTTTGTACAATAATCATTCGCGCAGAGAAAAAAAACACTGATTCTTATCCTCAGTGAAAGAAATAAATACTTAAACCTGGCATTCTCTGCATCTCATAAACCGTATCTCCAGCACCACATCCCCGCCCTTTACATTCACTTCGAGTACTACCGTTGTTGTAACGACCCACCTACTGACACTCTTCCATACAACCTTTTCGACACGCTAACGACCTTACTGCTATGCGCTCCTCCTTTGTCTATCTCGCGTCCCTTATTGCTGTAGCCATCGTTGCTACCGTTAACGTTGAGGCATCTCCCGGGTTCAGGTTGCCTACTCATTTCCAGGAGGAACTAGACGGTCTTTCTTCTAATAACCAAGAAGGTAGCAATACTGCTTTGAGGGATCATCCGTCCCAAGAAAGTAATCGTCCCAGCTTGAGGACACCTTCTCAAGCTCGTAACCATTCTTTTTCGAGAGCATCTTTGTCTCGAAGACGTGGCCATGATACTTCAAGCGTCCCCCACCCCCAAAGACATAATGGTTTTACCTCAAGGCGCTATTCATCCCAAAGTCGTGGTCGTTCTACCTCGGGACCTCACTCGCTCCAAACTCGTAATCGCTCTACCCCGACACCATATCCGTTCCAAGCTCATCATCTTTCTATTTCGGAGCCACGCTTGCTCTCATGGCCTACCCTACAAGATATCTATAGAGATCCTTCGGTGGAGAGCACTCCCGCACAGACTGTCAGGAATGTCTTGATCATTGAGCGTCAGCTGATGCTCCTAGGTAGAGGTGATGGGAATATCACGCCTACTAATTTGGCGCCGTACATGGACATCAGGCAGGCAGTGGAAGCCATTTCGGCTCTTAACCCTATGAGATCTGATGAGCACACCAATCGTATGATCAGTAATTGGTCGACCATGATTGAGTCTCGGTTTACAAGAAGCTATGTGGATGTTCGGATTCAAAGGAACTCAGTGGAGGCCGCCAACTCCAGTGGCCTCATCCGTCTAAGGAATTACCTCCTCAGTTGGTTAGAGAACACTCCACCAAATGTAAAGAGTCAAATATCTGAGTTTGAGACGGAGATGAACAACCTTCGCACCCAGAATCGCCAACATCCCGATGGTCTCAATTCAGCCTCCAACGAAGCGCCCACGCAATAACCATGATCCCCATTGCTAAATTCAAGAGTGCTCTCTAAAAGGCGATCCTAGGATCTGACATGGCTGCATTTCACAGCCTCGAGCTAATAGACAATCTTTACATAAGAAAAATACGTCGTGAAAGCACATTATAAGAAACGTCAATCTACAATTGACAACGAGAATAGGCTGGAGACAATTATGGAGGCGGATAATGCGGATTTTAAAAAAGGCAGGAAACATGGAATGAGCAAAGAAGTTGGGCCAAACAATCCAGAGGGATATGCAAGTAGAGGACACTGAATCTGGTATTTCTCTCCTTTCTATCTGAAGTGTTGAGGTTTTCGAGCTCTTTGTTTTTTGGTGCTCGGTAAACAACACATTATCTACTCCCATTTCCTCTTTGCATCCTTTGATATCCTGAAATCAGCCCACTTCTATCAATCTCCCTTCCCCTTTTCCCTGCTTGGCAGTCCTTCATTTTTCCTCACTCCACCACAAGATAGGTTCCTCTTCATATTCAACTTCCCATCCAGACGGGTATACCAATATACCTTCACTGACGCCTTATCCTTGGCTAGAATATCTCACTACATAACATTATCACAGCGTTCTAAAGAGAGCAATTTTATTTCTGTACCAACTCTTCAAACCATTAGCATGAGCATCCCAATGCAGGCCATGGCCTTAGAGGAAGGCCGCCCATCCAATATACATCTTGGAAAGGTTATCAGGATCCACCGCCTGTCGGATCAACTCGTCCACCTGACCCTTCTCGGAGAGATTTAATCCCGCATGCAGGATCTCTCCCTGGAGCTTCTTCTCCACCGTGCGAAGCACCTTGATCGCTCGATCGTACCGTGCTCGGTTATCTTGAACGGCATCGCGACTCCCTCGCCCCTTCCGCTTCCCTGCCACATCTACCGATGTCCGGGAAGATTTAGAATTGGATCCCCATTCTACCAAAGGATCATGTACAAAAGTCTCGAGGACACACATCAGAGATGCTTCATGTTCCCGTATCACCCGTAAGGTTTCCTCACATGTCCTTCGGAAGGCCCCCTCTACCCCAGTGACCCCGAGGGCCGCCACTAGGTTTTGTGTTAACCGGAAAGGAACCAACTCTGGTCGCTCAAAAGTCTTCCCCTTGTCAAACAAGCAGTTTAAGTCCACGTGCACCGCTTCCCCATTGGTAGAGTCAAAGAGAATGTTCTCACCATGACGATCCCCGAGTCTGAGTGAATAAGGGGATAGTGATGAGTCATAAGCGTTGGTACATCTTTCCAAGCTGAAAAACTCCGCACCTCTCCATCCATAATGGTACTCTTCTTGTGCTATGCCCCATCAGCACACTTACCCAACAAGGTATCCGATCATGGACATGACCGCTAGGGTTACTGAATAGGACTTTCGGGCTGCATACCACCGTTCCGGGTCAGGGAAGGTATCCAGGAACCATTCGTGGAACACCGGTTTAATCCTAGGAGCAAATAAGAGAACAATGAGTTGAATTGGCAGGGTGAGAAAGAGAGAAAGAATGGGCCCTAGTCCTCATACCTAGCGAGAACTCGCTTTACAAAAGCCTTTCCAGTCTGTTGCGGTGGAACGTCCATTTCTCGCAGAATATCTCGAGTCTACCGCCCAGCCCATAAGATGTTAGTAAAGGCACGAGCCAAGGATTTGTGAGCCTCCTCCCTAGACTCACCGCAAGGGAAACGCCTCTATTCGAATAGTATTTGCCGAGGATCAGCCGTAGCCCCACCGTCTTGGGTACCCATTCAATCAAGCCACATGTATCGTTCAATGGTAATACAGCGTAGGTCCGGATATCTGCCGTTTCCTCAATCATCTCGATTAGATCATTAGTGCTCACTTTCTTTGTTTCAACCCAATAAGAAAGAACCAGAGTACTTACGCATCTTTCGCCGTCTAGTTTCCACGTCTGCCCCCAAAAGCCGGTTGATCATCGAATTAAATTCCATCAATCGAGCATCCTTACGGAGGTCATCTTTGGGTTTCACGAGAAATCGATACGATTGCCCATCAGATCCCAGGACCCCTAAACGTTTGGGCTGAACCAAAGAAGGCATCACCGCGACTTGATCTTCAAATCCAAGGATGGTAGTAAACTCACCCTCAGAGTTTGAGGCCGAAGTGAGCCAGGGTCGATTGGTTGGGGCAAGCATGGCCTCCTGCGTGGGTACTAAGATCTCCAAAGGGGACAAACGCCCCAGTTCCCGGAAATGGAGATTGAGACTAAAGGGCCGCGGCCGAGTATTTCGCGCAGGGCTCGTAAAGTTGGCCAAATTAATGAGAAGCGGAGGCACTGCATCCATCCCTTCGATCATCCTTAGTATCCGTGCCCTCCACTCAGAGCTTTCTCCCGGCCCACTATCCCAGGTCTCCCCCACCCCTCCATCCCCGAGATGCTGCTTCATTCGGTTGATTAGGGCCGTGGACCGCACCACTCGGATTTTTACGTCGGAACGCTGAATGGGCACAAGCCACCACATGGCATGATATGGATACCGGCGCATTACCAGGAGGATCATCCGTTCCAAGATAGAATACGCTGTCTTATCTTCATGCCCAATCCGTGAAAGGATTTGGGAAAAGGCGTAATAATACTGGGAAAAGGGATAAAGGAGGGTGAGCAAAAGCTTATCAAGCCCAATAGGACCTTTTTAGGATGATACGTCAACTTACATGGGAAACTGGGAGTTTATCCACATACTTGTAAATCATCTGGTTGATGGACGGATCTTCCGGATCCTCCACATCCGTCCCGCTCGAGGATCCCACTCGCCCTTCGGTTAACCATAATGTGATGAAGCGCGAAATGGTTTGATCAATAAACTTGCGCCCGCACGTCAAGGCCTTAACATACATCTTGCACACGTGGAAGCGTAATTGATAGGTTTGGAGGCTCTCCTTGGATCTAGGGCTTCCCAAGTTAATGGAGGTATACGAGGAAGATGACATCGGGGTAGGGCTAAAGCGTCCACCAACTCCAGTAGGACGTGTGACCCTCCCTTTATCCCGATTCGCGGACCCTTCATAAAGTCGATTAAAGTACCGCCCGCAATAAAAATATGCCTTTTCCCGCTCCGGTACCTGCTTCGACCCCTGCTCATACATGTGGATCATTGCGTTGGCCACACGTAAGCCCATGTCTTCAGTCCACCGGGAGTATCGCAGATTCATCTATACAAAGAAGAGAGAAAGTTACAAACTTCTGTTGAAGGACAAAAACAAAATTATACCATCAGAGCCATATCCTTACTTACATTAGCCCACTGGGCATTCACATCGGCATTTACATCAGGAGAGCTTTTAGGCCCAAAGTGGACCAGGCGCATGCCATCCTCGAGGACACGCATAGCACGAGTTCTATCTCCCTGCGCCCAAATCAATTTAGCATCCTCCACCACGCACCGAAGATGATCAACGAGAGATGAGGCAGCTAGAGGAAGGGCCGATAGAATGGCCGATTCGGCCACCTCGAAAAATCCTGCTTGCCTAGCAAGCTTAGCATGCTTTAAAGCAAGGTCTACTTGTAACCTCCGTCGCCCCTCCCCCTCTTCCGGTGACTCTTCGTTCCATGGAAGCGCCGCCAGAACCCTATGAAGGGTGAGCAGCCTCTCCCGGTCCGCGTACATGGGCCCCAGTGAGGAGCTCCGGTACTTCATCCAAGTTTCAAGCGCGGCTACTCTCCCCATGCCCCTCTCTGCATTTGGTTCCGTGGAGGTCATTCGCGCATACTGCTCAATATCAAAAAGCGCATGGAGGTGGGGAAGGACTCGGCCAGCCGCACGTTGGTAGCCAGTCCATAAGCTACCTCCCTCCACCTGAACCCCATCCAAGGCTAGGGCCAAGGGAGCCAGGAGAGTCCGATGTCGAAGTGTCGCTAGAGTCTTAGACAGATCTTGATGCACATCCTCCCCATTTCCACCATCCCCTTTGTGACCTCCACGCTCGGTCGTACTTCTCATATACCCTCGTAGTGATATCAAGGCAGGCGCCACGACAGATGTCACATCCCCTGTTCCCTCCGTCGATTGCATCACTTCCACTCCAGTCATCTTATCCTCTACTACCTTCCATGCCCGTCTATCAAGACCCTCGTCTACCCTACCAGATAAATCAGGGCGCAAGGAGGCGTCAGTTAACTCATCCAACATATCCCACTGACCCATCCTCCAGCATGCTTCGGAAGTGATCCGGGTTAACCACTTTCCCTTTTCCTTGTGCGACCTAGCATGGTCAACCACACGAGGATAGTCGCCCGCTACCATAAGATTGCGCATGAGAGAGCGACGATGATCCTCCTCCTCCCCCTTCTCTTCTTCAGAGCCATCACCGAGGAAAAGAAGCATATCTAAAGACACTCCCGCCATCCTCCACTTTCCACGGGCCTCTTGCTCCAGGGCCCTTCGTTTCAATATTCGCCCTCGTTGCTCGTCAATTCCCCCTTTCACAGGGCTCGGGTTAACAGGAGAAAGAGCACTTACACCATCTACCCCATCTTCATCCCCTAGAGAGGCATAAAGGCTTAAGAGGTCACTCAGCTCCTCCTCAGTCCAACCGCGACTTGGGCCTACTAGAGAGTCTCCTTCACTGCCCGCTGATCCTCCTTGCGTCTGACGCTCAGTCCAGGACTGTCTCATCACTTCCTCTTGTTTCATAAGTGCCCGCGTATATGCCCCACATTTCTTGGCTGCCAAGGCAATCAGGTCGTACCGAATGAGCTTCATGGCTCCTTCCACCTTAGTTCGAGTCTTACAGGCATGTTCTAAACGTTCCCTAGCTTGACCCTCGCCCTTGCTCACTGACCCAAGGCCCTTCCCTCCTCCCTCTTCCTCCTCATCCTCCATATCAGCCCGGGCATCCTCCTCTTCTTTTCTTCTTCGCTGCACCCAGCCTTCGGCAAGCCGAAGGATATAAAAGACGGTATGGGTACACTCTTTGGCTAATCGTTCCTTCCCTTCTCCCTCTGACTTGGAGCCCTGCACTGAATCAGCTTTTTCATCAGTACGATGATGCTGAAAGTAAGAAAGGACCGTGGTCATCTCACCTAAAATCATCTCCCTGGCCTTAACCTCCTCTTCGTTCATGGTTTCTCCGTCTATCGACTTCGACTTTCCCATCCAGGCCCCAGTGAGGACGTGTAGAGCAAGGTGAGGAAGTAAACGGGACCCCAGATGATGAGACCCATGCCTGATTGATGGCCACAATAGACGCAGCCACCCCGCAACTCCATCATCTCCATTCAACCCGCCTTTCCTTTGCTGCATACTTCTTGCTCGAGAGCTATTCCCCCGACGAAATATCCTCCACATCCTCCGTAACCATCCATTAATCCATTGGGCATGACTATTGGCCTGATGGAAAACCGGAACTCCTCCCATCATCCCACCCTCAACCTCTTGCTCTTCCCCGTCCCCATCTTCCCGTAAATGGTACTTGGATGTAAGAAGAGGTTGGATGGCCTCCCGGATCAGGCCTGGCAAAGTTTCCCACTCCTCAGTTCTTTTACGCAGCTCTGCTCCCTCTCCTTCTGCCTCCTCCTCTTCCCCCGTCCTGGTCATGGCCCTAGTCCATCCGAGGGCTTTGAGGAGAGTTTGTAGAGTGTATGCGATATACTGTTGACGTACCGCATCTTTACTCGCACGGAATGCTGGTCCCAGCTCATCCACAATAATGTCCCGGACCCATCCTCTCCTCCCAGCAAGTGTATCCAAATCATACACCTTTACTCCAGTAATCTCCCGCCCTGATCCAGCCCTTTCTCCACCGCCGTCGCTCTTGGGCAGGTTGAAGCGCCCAAGGAGGTGCTGGATGGACACGGGGTCCACTACGCCAATCGCTCCAAGTCCTTGAGCCGCCCAATCAACAATATCCTCATCCTGCCTATGGTATCGTAGAACAGACTTCAGAAGTAATTGAATGGCCCGGAGTGGAATTGTTTTGGCCCTAGGTCGCTCCTCGATGCTACTCACTCCTCTCTCGATCCCCACTGTTGCTCCCATTTCCTTGGATCCTTTTCCAAGGAGAGTTTGGCCTGCCTGCAATACCCGAGTATGCTCTTGGAGCAGCCTATGGTAAATCTCAATCAAAACCCTCTTGACTACCACGGCACTCTCATGCTTTTCTCCTAACGAGAGTAGTGCATCCTCTTCTACATCACCATTCATCTCCACATCCTCAGGCCCATTCACCATGACGCAATCCGCCCCATTATCTTCATCGTCCGTTGACACGTTACTTCCACGCCATGGAAGAGGGGAGAGGGATCGTCGGAAGTGGCGGAGGAGAAAGGATATTAACCTTTGAGCTTCCTTCCACACAGAAGGATCATGGGACAATGTCAATACACCATCAAAAACATCCATGACTATGCAATAAGCATGAACCGCAGCGGCCTCCTCTTCCTCATCGTCCCTTCCTTGTTTCCCACGGTTTAACGATTCACGACTCTTGTTCTTACTCCCTCCCCTCCCTCGGACTCTCTTCCCTGCTTCTTCCCTCTCCTCCTGAAGCACTTGAAACATGATCCTCCAGCATGTCAGAGAGATCTCTCGGTGATCCGTATCCCGGACAGCAGTCTCCAAAGAAGCTGTCAGTAAGGCTCGGACCGGTCGTATCCCACGGCCTCCAACCAGAACAATAATGGCTTGTAGAGCACGTAATGCCGTCCCCTTTTCCTCTTTCATGTCCCCTGTAAGTGCTTTGTTAATGTGGACGAGAAAAGCAGGTAGATGACTAGAAAGGTGGCCCTTCATCGTCTCTCGTGGGGCATTCCTGCATCTAGACATGACATCAATTATCACATCAAAAGCCCAAAGAATCTAGTGGAAGCAACAAAATTACCAATACATCCAATAAAGGCAAGGTTTCAGTAAATGATAAGATGCGCCGGAAAGTGGGCCCACCCACCCGTTAAAAAAGTAGCTTACCTTCCGCTTTCTACGCGGACCTCTTCTCCGGTCCCCAAGAGCATGAGCAAGGGAAACAGTGAGATCAGAGGAAGACCGTTCGATGAGATCGGAGAGTAGATCTTCTTCTGCTCGATCGTAGCAGGATGTGGAGATGAATGGTGATGTAGAAGAGG
>KZ987729.1:0-53913 GCA_003614145.1 Piptocephalis cylindrospora
GTCTCGTTCTCAATGTGTTGTCTGTCTTCGCATCATATCACCCTATCTATGATCTCTGGATAAGCGTCTCGAATACGATATATACGACATTGTTTAGATACAGGAAGAGCCTTTGACGACACTATTCTCCTCTCCAAGGAGGATACTGAAGAGATGAAGGTAAAGGATTCGAAGCGCCCTGCCTCCATCGCCTCCTCCTTGATGGTCAGTAAGCTGGATGGTCATGGTGGATCCCTTCCCCTAGGGGTTCACTCCATGGCCGAGGCCCTCCTACGCTTCTTGGAAGCTCTTCCCGAACCTGTCATTCCTTTTTCCCTGTACGGAAAATGCATCTCCTTGGGGATGAAGGGAAATAAGGTTCAGGCTGCTGAGGTAAGGAGGATGAGATGAGCACTTTTTTCATCCGACTCACTCATTTCCTTCCTTTTTCTACCACCTAGGCCCTTGAGGTACTACCAAGATCTCACCTCAATGTTTTTACCTACCTCGTCTCCTTTCTTCGAGAAATCATTTGGAGCAGTGGACATGCGGATGCCCAAAAGTTGGATAAAATGGGTAGGTCAGGAAACGGATAAGGATAGATCACGGCTGTCTCGCCTGTAAACATCATGCACTAACGGGAATTATATATATGGGGTGCTTAGCGTCCATCTTCTCGGCTGTCCTTCTTCGCCCACGAGATCCTCAACATTTCTACGATAAGTTCGCGACTGGAGCAGCCAAGAAACAATTCCTCCTTTACTGGCTGGAACCTGGGGACGACAGCGCGCTCGAGGCCACGGAGTAGTAGTTGGACATGAATACCCTCTCGGATGGTGGAATGAGGTGAATGTGAATGTAGGGAAAGAGGGAAAAGATCGAGCATGGTGCTGCCCATCAATGGCCATAGTCATCTGAACCCTGATACGTATCAATACTATACCAGTAGGCATAGAATAGAAAGGGTCATCAGAGTTTGTCTATATAGGACTGACCTAATTTACCATCCTTGCCATGCACCTTCTCACTCTAGTCATGCAAGGAACAAAGGGATTATGGACGGCACACAAAGGACGATCATTTCCGTACTTGACACCCCTACCACCTAGCCTCTTCTCCCTCTCTTTCTCGTCATAAATTCACCATCATCAGTAATATATCATTTCATTTTCCATCATTCCACCATCCACGCCCTGTCCTAAGCCTGGACGACAAGTCGGCCCAGGAGGAAAGGGCAGTACCACCACGATGACGGCTCTAATGTTGCTCGGCCTTGTGGGAAACCGAGGCATGGGACGAGTGATCATTCTGTTGGGAAAAATGCTCCCAGGTGCAATAGGCAGCAAAGGCGACGGTAGCAATGCCCAAGCCGGGGAAGAGGTTTCGCACCTGGTTTTTAAAGGAGAAAACGGGATGTCTCCTCCAGGACTCCACGCGATCCCAAGGGTCATTGGCCGGAGGGCGGATAGCGAAAAATGAGTGAAGAGTAACCGGTGCCTGTCTCTTACTTGGCCTATATACCTTGCTGGTTGCGTGCTGGAAGAGGTAGTCGCACATCCGCCATAGCTCCCGTGGGATGGACAAACGTTGCTCCGAGGGCCACACGCTTACAGATCCTTCCAGGGAAGGGCACCGAATGGCCGAGGAAAGCCGTACAAGCCTCTCCAATGGCTGGGCAAAGCACGTAGGAGCCCATTGCCCCGAGACGTGGATGAAACAATCCTTCCCGTTCTCCAGATGAAGAATCAGGATATCCTCCAGTGTATCCTGCTCAAGGTTGAGGCTAGAGGCCTGATCATCCTCCACCAATACACGAACTTCCACCTCCAATGACTTTCCTATATATATGAAGATTCAAGGGGTGAATGAGAAGGGCGGGGTGGAATGGAATGGGTTCAGTTAGTTTGGATCTTTCATCTTCATCCCTTTCCCAGATAATTTAACGCTTATTCGCAGTGTAAAGAGGGAAATAATGCAATACAGGCCAGAAGTCCCAATCTTACCTGGCAATACAATCCCAGTAGGAGGGTTGACCCAGAGCCAAGGCTTGCAAATCCCCGTCTCATCCTGCTTGGGGATAAACCGATACTGAACCGTTACCTAATTGTTCCATTTCCATGGAAATGTGAGTAGTAATGGCCTGTGGAAAGAGAAGAACAGGGTACGGGAACAAGGGAATGGTCATCCCCATCATCTTGTCCAAGTACACTCCCTTTAATCACCTACCTTCCCAGTATTTTTAATCACAAGGGATTGCGACATTGGGGTAAGATACTCCACTTGACCCAGATCGATGGCATTCTTATCCACGGCCGCATCAGGGATTCGTTCATTCTCCATCCGGTCTAGCTGTCGGACGATGCTAGCCTGAACCTGAGATCGTTGATGCTCATTGACTGAACGGAGTTGAAGGGAAAATGTTGCGCTGACGGGCTTGTGATCACTCATGGAGAAGCTCATGTGAGAGGTATAGGAGGATAGCTTGATCCGGTGCTCATCTCCTTCCAGGGGCGTTCGCCACAATATACGATCACACCATGCTGGAAGTCGTCTCTTTTCACTGGTTCAGGGCCCAAGAGAAGGGTGAGTAATTTATATAGGAGTTCCCGTCCAGGGGATCAACTCAGCTTGTTACGGCTAAGCCTATATTGTAGCTTACCTTGTGTCAAATTGATTGGTGCCAATGTCGTACTTGTACGTTGGACAAAATTCCACTTCTCCTTCCTTAAAACCCTCAAACACCCTCCCAGCCTTTATCTCCATTGCAAGCTAATGTTGGCGCGAATTAGGCGTAGCATATAGAGTGAGTTCACAAGTAAAGAATGAAGATTCCCCTCTCCCTTCAAGAAGTATATACCTGATCAAATTCTAGGACGGAAGGGTAGCTCCCCGAATCCAGTAAGGGGCGCAACTTTGCCTCAGGAAGATTGATTCGATAATTTAAATCGCCCATCCAAAAGATAAAGCTACCCACAAGGACGGGGGCGAGGAGAAGAAAGGGGGATAAAAAGTAGATTTAGCGATGAGATGGACAGGTAAGAAGCACAGAGAAAATCGCAATGAAGAACCTACTTGTGAAGATGAACGTTGGATGGAGGAGGAGATGGGAGCATGGGAGGATCACTCCGAGCCTTGGACCGGCTCTTCGTCAGGATTCGCTTTATGAGACTGGAATCGTTATACGTGCCGCCAGGGAGTAAGGGAGAGAGGATTCCACCGGAGCCCTCTACTATCTCAGTTTTCCCTCCTGATCCGGAAGTATTGGCCCCAAAGGCCGTGGAATCTGGCGAAAAGATCATTCGACGACAAATCTCATCATAGTTTTGATTCCGCCGTTCCGTTTGTCCCTGGTCTGCGGCAAGATGTGAATTGACAAAGCACAGGAGGGTATTGCGCCATTGAAGGCGGATGGCTACCCCTCCCTTGTTCCCCATTCGGCCCATGATACCGCACCCAGCACTGGCAGTGGACACCTCTCGTACGCTTGAAGCATGTTCTTCCTTGATATAAACTAGGAGCAGCATACCAATCAGTTGTTTGGACGTGACCTGAATATTTCCATTAGGGATGAGAAGTAAGTGAGATTAAAAGCTTGGGAAAGAGGTATATGCTCTCACCACCCCACATGGGTTTTGGACCTTACCTTGATGTAGTCCGTTGTGTGCTTCTCCAGGGCCTTCTCCACCATTTGACACCAATGGTCCTCACGCATTTTATCATCAACAAGATAGGCCTCGGTGGTCAAGTCCATCTCCTGAAGGCTTTTGGAAGGAAGGAGAGGGAGAGGGGAGGATCGGTTGAGCCGTTATTCGGGTTTACCCTATCTTTAATTGCAAAATAAAGTGGAAAGCCAGCTTACCCAAGGACGATAAGATCTGGTTCTGAGCTTCCTATCCTCAGCCATTCATCCAAATCCTCAGTGATCCATCGGCCATTGACATTCCAAGTACCAATAGCAATTTGCACGTTTTCCCAGGAACAATATTCCTTCTCGCGACGGATCATCTCCATGGACACCCAGTCTTGCTTCACTTGAGAAGCTTCCTCATCCATATCCAATGCATGAGACCCTGTTTCAAATGGTAAAGAGGAATCACGAGAGGAGGACGAGTCCGTACCATCAGGGTTACTTTGAGGGGGGGAAGGTGACTTTACTCCGTGACTCTTTTCCCCTTTTCTTGCCTCATCTGGAATATAGCGGGTTTTAAGGGACATGACGAACTTTAATTCCTTGAATAATCTCTGTATGATACACTGCACTTACCTGGCATGGATGGGGAGTTAGGCTCGTAGAAGGACATCCATTGATGGGAGAAGCTGTCAAATAACCATCCACGAGTCTCTGCGTTTCCATGAGTGTGCTATTGGTTAATTGGGAGGATAATTGATCCATGCTCCTGGCTCTACCTCCCCACTTACGCGCCACTTCCGCTAGTCTTTGAAGTTCGGTCATGAGCGGCTGTACACTATTCATGGCCTTGAACCCTAGGGAATATTCCTTTCCACGGCTTTTTAAGATAAGTAGAAAATCTGAATGGTTTTGTTTAGACCGTAGCAAGGGGATTACAGGATAGGTAAATGAAGGATTAAATGATCACACAGTCAAGGATGCAATAGGGTACCTGACTTTGATTCGGCAATGGACTTTTCATCTTCCAGATTAACGGCTTTGGATTGAGCTTGCGGTTTTCAAGACAGCATGGTGGGATAGAGATGTATGGGGAAGGTTAGAAGGGGAATCTAAGGGGCTGGAACGGGATAGACCATCGTTCATCCTTATCCAAAGGGAGGATATAGCGAATTCCCATATAGAAAGACTTACTGACGGATATGCGAAAGTCATAGTCTACGGCCATGGTTTCTCGTACAATTGGGCCCGTGAGGTCTTGCGAGATAAGGAATACGCTATAGGGCATATGTGCAAAGTAGACGACAGGTCCAGTTCATGGGAAGGGTCAGTGGTCTTGAAAGGGGTTCCCATCTTGTGTAAGAATATGTCTTTATATCCCATTTGATTCTCTACTCCCGCACCTACCCAGCTTCTTCTGCCTCCCTGGGCCTACTCGTGATGACAGCAACGATGCGCTCCGCCGAGCCTTGCAGTAGACCTTGGGTAACCAGATTGACTAGAAGGGCCATCAGGACAGAGGAAGATGAGGAGTTGATGAGCATAAAAATCAGATATTCCCAGATATACCCTACAGGGTGGGAAGAGTAAGATAACATACGGGTCTCTTTAGGCCGAAGGAGCTTTCGAACACGTCCGGCAAGCAAGTCCTCCATCCGTTCGAATTGACTCGGGGGTTTATGGTGGTTAGTGGTTGACGGTTAAAGGCTACACAAAGGCGAATGTCGAGGAGCCAAGGAGAAGAGTGAAAGGCAAAGAGTTGAAGTATCGGTGAAGGAAGAAAAGATCAGGCTGGGGATGCGATGAACTGGGCGAGGGAATGAAATGAAAGCAAAGAGGGTGAACAAGACATGCCAAGTCACCTCCAAGTCCTCCCTCTCCTCCACTCATGCACATCAGGTGTCGCCTCATGTGCACACTCCGCCACCCTGTCCAGTGTGAGGATCATGCCCGCCCTGACCATCTCCCCACTTGAAGCGTGAATGAAGCTATTCCGAGGACTTGTAGGAGACAGGTCTAGGGAGACTTATCGTTGTCCCCCGTCTTTTAATGGTAACAATAATTACTGTCTTGAATACCCTAGAAAGTAGCATGAACCCCTGCCAGACCCAAATCGTGCACGGACATGGTCGTGATTTAGATAAACCCTCATGGTTCATTGATGGACGACAGGGGTTCGGGTACGATAAGAATGATGGCACTTATACCAACACACGGTAATTCCTAATTGTCTCCTCTTTCTCTTTAAACTCGGCTCCATGGTGACTACACACATCTAATGATTTGTGTTTCTTATAGAGTAGCCTTCATGGGAAGATCTGAATAGGGCCTAAAGATAAATATGAATCAGCAATAAGTTTTGTACTTTCTAGACTATTGAGCTTTGGTATTGTCTGATTCTGAGATTGCAGAATATTGAGGAAGTGATGATTTGCATCAGGGTCCCTACATTCCCTACGCCCTAAGAGGGGTGGTAGTGGCTTGATCTTGGCACAAGTGGTAGTAAGTTCATCAGAATAAGCGGAGATGCCGCCTGAGATTCAACTCCGCTCTCAGCACCCTCTTATGACCAGAGAATCATGAGGTGTCGGGCCAGGAGCGGGCTGGAGCCTCCAACTCTGATCAGAGACGACCTTGTCCTTCTCAAACTGTTTGATGAGGTAAAGCGGATGGAGTTGTCCGTAATCTCTGCACGCTAGCTCTACTTCTTCCCTTCCTCCTCTCATCGTGTGATCCTTTTTACCTTTCCGCCTGGCAACTTATCTAGGGCCTCCCCTTGCACTCGACCTCCCTAACATATTCTCTCAGCGCCTGGCCCTGCCTTTCCCTTCTCTCGTATCAGATATCCCCACGTCCGCTCCAATGGATTGGGATGCTTTTTACGCTCAATGTCCACGTTAGTACCCTTTTTTCCTGAAATGGCCACCAAGTAGCCAAGCTATGGTAGCTTTTCATCCTGATCTAGCTTTCTCTGTAACCTCATTCTTCTTATAGAGGTTGGAACATGGATGGATGAGGACTACCTAATTAAGGAGGAGGCCCTTCGAGGAGGCCGACACCTCATCTTCCCAGGGATGAGTAAGGTGGGCAATCCAGTCGCTTTAAAGTTCTTCTCCCGACCCCTCCTGTTTAATGTTGAGCTGGATCTACTCAAGAAGATCAAGAGCCCAGTAAGTGAAGATCTCATGGAGGGATTTTCCATCGTGTGCCACCGAAAGCAACTAGAGCGCTTTCCTTTTTTACTTGTGGAAGACGATCTGTTTACGAAATCTCGACTCATCATTTCTCCTTATGTCGTTTCCTTATAGAACGTAATTCGTTTACTCGATTATATGGGGGTGGAGGAGCAGGAAGAGGAAGAGAGATCTTGCCTCTATCCGCCTTACTTGGTTCTCGAATATGGTCAAGGGGATCTGGAGATTTACTTGGAAAGGAACCATCCTTTATCTTTGGAGATGATCAAGTCAATTTTCATTGTAAGTAGCCAGAGAATGACTGCTTTATTAAATTTACTTTCTCCTTTGACTTACAGTTTATTATTTCTTTGATCTCTCCTCCTTCCTTCTGGTGGCGTTTCATGGAATTTGGAGAAAATCTAGCAAGTACTGCATGGGGTCCAGGCATGCCATGCTGCTAGAGTAGGTATGATGAATATCCCCTTTGGGTGCGGGAAGGATAATGGCTAAAGCGGCTGAGATGCAATCTGGGTCTAATTATACCATGATCCCCGGTCTAGTTCATGGAGATATTAAGCCACGGAATGTCATGCTTTTTGATGCCTCTATCCTTTCACCGGGAATGTGGAAGATCATTGATTTTGATGCTGCTTCTGAGTATGTCACCCTTTCTTAAGCCTATTTTCTCATCTGATGTTCTAGTCTTTCTTTCTAACCGACTTTACCTAGGTTTGATGCGCTTGTAGATGCAGCCACCCCTCCATATTGTGCTCCAGAAATCGTTCAGGCTAGCTGTGAGGATTCTACTATCTTGGCCCATCCATCGCAGGATGTATACTCCTTAGGAATGCTACTCAAGCGAATGTACTTGGGACCGACATTCAACGTCGATGAAGAGCCTCCTCTTCCGGGGAGTTCGACCTTTGAGAAGCAAGGGCTAAAGACCTTTGGAATGGAGCAGATGAGGGAGAGTAAATCAAGGATGAATGGCCACCCACCTACGCGAAATATGATCAGCCGCATGACACAAGAAGCATCAAAAAATCGGATTAGCCTTGATGATGTTCTGGTAGGTGCAGGGAAAACAAAATGCGCATAACTTTTCATTCTTGTCGTAACTTACAATGCACCTTTTGCGCCATAGTCCTCCAGCTATATAAACTCCAGTATGGACACCTTGTCCTTGCATGATTTGAGGATCCACACTGTCAGAGAGAAAAAGGGTATGAGTGTGGATGATTTGCCAAGTACGCTGCATAGGTAATAAGGGGGAGAGAGAAAGAAAAGTTTGGAGAGTCATTTGCATTGTATCTCTTATCCATATATCCATTCGGAGAGGAGATTTTTAGTAACACGGTGGGCCAAGTATCCCGTATCAAGTCTTCGACTCATCTTCCCATCCCTGAGAGGAATTGGGGGAAGGGTGAATTAATTAACCACGCTGACCTCGCCAGTTTTTGGGGATCGCATGCCTGGGGCTATAGTGTGGATATGGATGAGCTTTTGGTCGGGATGGAAGTCCACTTTCTCTCTACGAAAACAACCTTTCCAACCGGAAAGGATATTAAGATGGGGAAAGTGCGAAGGATCCTTGATCCAGAGGGCCTGGGAAAGGTGAGCGTGTTGAAGGCTAACATGGCTTTCCCCTCGACCCAACCGATTGTCACTATACCAGAGCATCTTTACCTTCTGAGTCACTTTCACGAGCTTTTCTATATGATGTGGTAAGTTATTGGGTAAAGGGATGAGATAATTGACCAGTTGAGCGTTTATATATATCTTATCCTCTTTTCTGCTACTATTACTATTAGGCATGATACATGGACAGGGCTTGCAGAAAAGCTCTCTCTGTACTATTGCCATTGTCTCTTTTACCGCAGGAGTATTCGTAGCTATCATCAGCGAGTACGGGATGAGCTGCGTCTGATGAGGAGAGAGAGCTTTCAGAAGGAGCATTGGGAAATGGCCAAAAGTCTACTTCGTGGAGTGCAACAGCCCAATCATCCCTTTAAAGGTGCATATCAATCCTTTTGTGATGCTAATCCAAAGATAAGACGAGGTGAAGAAGTCTTTTGCCTTATTTCCACTCTGGTAAACGAAGGCTTCCCCGCGAGCCCGGTAAGCAATATGATCTTAATGGCATGGCTTTTAAAGGGGTGAATGACCAGACATACGGGAATGTTGATGATCCACAGCAACTCACTCTCCCTTGTATACGTGTGGGTATATGTATCCGGAATAGACGCAGCTCCAAAACTTCCAACGACGTTTCCTTCTCCTGACGATGCAGGAGGAGAAGACGGGGACAGCATACGTGGGCGTATCTTTTATCAAATTGGACGCCGGGGATGCTTCCATGCTATGGTCCCTGTGGAGCGAAAGCCGTAATGGGCTAGCTCATGGAAATAAGCAGCATAACGAAGGAGGTGGGAATGCAATGGCGCCATGGTGTGAACCTTTCGTGAATCAGGTCATCCTTACCGGTCCTTCCTCAGCCCATATTCACCAAATTCTTGGTATGCCCTTACGATGTACGCTCGACTTAGTGGTCTGCCAGTTGTTCGGCCTCGGCCATCCTTGCCAACCTTTTGAGGGATATCGGTTAATTGTACGGGAACTCAATCTGATCCTCCCAGGCTGGGGTAACTGGATACGGGAGGGTGGGGCCATGAATTCAGGAGCATGTATGCCCTACCGGTCCCCTTTCCATGATCTCTCCATCTATTGTGCCTATTTTGGTCGAGGAATAGGGCCAGGGGAAGTAGGACGGAAAGATATACTAGCGTCCCTGGTGGCCACCCAGATGTCTCAGTTCCATCATGGTTTACGTCTAAGTTTGTCCAACGGGGCCGCCACCTGGGAGGATGATGTCGAGGGTGTTATAAAAGCTTTGGAGGAGGTAAAAAAGCCCGGGCTTGTTGACGCTATTTCTCTTTATGAAAGATTCATTAATCATCCTTGGAGGCGGCAGGGGGGGAGAGGTGAGGAAGAGGTTTCCAGGATATGCCGGGCTCTAATCAAGGCTTGCTTTCGCTCTAGAGGAGCGTTGCCTCGGCTCATCCTATGTGAATTGGTTCTTCTCCTGGACTGTTCACACCCAGGAGTGCATGGACGCTTACAACCGCTTCTTCGTGACCTTCAATGGATTCCGTACGCTCGGGCCCTTTTGGCCCTCTCTCTCCTGGCTTATGCTCCCCCTTCCGATGAGAATATTCCTGAAGGATGGTTGGAGACATGTGATTTACTTGCTCAGATTGTTGCGGTAAAGGAAAGTAAGGTCCTGGTCCCGCTTGAGTATTTTTCTCTTGTACTCATAGACCGGGCTCGGAGAGAAGGATTGGATGAGCGGGTATGGGGAGACGTTCCTCGATACTCAAGGAGGCCAGGGTGTCCCTGGAGCGCTATTTTTCAAGGGGAGGACCCTGCCGGAAAGCAGGGTTCCGTGGTGGCAGGTAATCTAGGAGTGCATTCCTGGAAAGGGTTTTCGACAGAGCTGAAGTCTGCGATTAATGGAAAAAAGGGGGAAAAAGAGAGAGAAAAGGATGATGATGAGGAGGAGGGGTGGGAAAGTGATGCTGCACAATGGTCGGTCATGCTGAAAAAGCTTACTGGGATTATGCGCCTTATTCTTACGCACAAAAAAGGGGAAGGGGCGGATACTGAGGATGGGAAACAGATGAAGAAAAAGGCTAATTCGGCATGGGACGATATTGTTGCGAGATATTGGGCTGACCTGAAGCGTGTCGAGGAAGTGGCGTTGGAGAAAGCGCAAGGATCAAGCGATCGGACCAAGGATGAGGATGGAGCGGCTATGTTGCTTGGTAGATGGGACCGAGAGAGCTCTGGGTTTCAATGGTCTAGGACAAGCAGATACCTTCTCGCTTACCGGTATATGTACCTTTCTTCCTCTCCTGAGGATCAGTCAAGGGGAATTCAATATCTTGAGATCGCTGACGCTGACAAGGACTCAGTCATACAGTCGTACATCCAAGGCATTGGCCACTTTCTCCAGGCCCATCGACTTTCACTTCGACAGGTTGAGGAAAAAGGAGAAAAGGAGGAGAAGGCAATCCTTAACCGCTTGTCTCTTTCGTCCTCCTGTGGATTTCCTTTGGCTATGGCCCATCTAGCCTCCCGGCACTACCGGGTCTTCCATAAGTTGGAGGGGAGAAAACTTGATCAAGAACTACTGGACTGCATCTCCTTCACCAATCACGGCCCCTCTTTCCTTTACTTGGCATCTCTCCCTTTCCTGTGGGATCAATCAGTGCAGTGGTCCGAGCGTGCCTTGTTGGCTGGCAAGACAATGGGGTATTCTGGCGTCGCTAGATCCTTACTTCATGGGAAGGGTCAGCGGGAGGAGGGGAGCCCCTTTCAAGCCATGCTCCACTACCAAAGGGCCTTTTGGATGAGACCTTCCACGGAATTAAGCGTAGAAATTGTTCATACCTTCATGCGGATAGAGGGGGTACCATTCAGATGGTGGCTGGTACACTTGCTCTATGCGGCCCATGGAGGATCCAAGTCGGCCCTTGCCTTGGTGCAGTCTGTCTACTCAGCCAATTACACTTACACCAAGAGTACCAATTCCATGCTGCTCTTCACCTGGTACTTGCTCAAGGATTATAGTTCAGTGGTCTATCGCTTGTTTCAATCTTCGTTAGCTTCTCTTAATCTCCCTCCCTCGGCCTCTGAAACCCAATCCTCTACTGAGCCGCCTCTGGAAACTATTCCTGCTCAGGTGGAAATTGGGTACGATGAGTTTTATCGTCGAATGGTCCAATTTCATGGCACATCCGTGAATGTGGGGAAGTTATTTACCCAAGGATCCATTCGTTTTTTAGCGCGGTACACATGAGATGGCTAGTGCGACCATAGGTTGAGAAGGCGAAAGGGATATATCAGGAGAATAAAAACCGCCCAAAGATCTCTCTTTGGTTTTGAACAATGGTATGGATGAGAGAGGGGTACATGCTTCTGTTCTTCTATTTTTCCCAGAATTCGGTAGAGGCTTACGCCATCCCATGAAGGCGCTACGGTCTCAGAGCAAGGACGGAAAGGGTCAGAGTACCTGCAATTGGATGGGTATCCACATAAGCCAATGAAATTCGACCTCGGAAGGATAGTAAGGATTGTCGCATCACATTCAATTTTCCGACATAGGTAGGATCCTTCCGTTGCATGGCCTGGACTAGCTCAGCAGGGCTCAGTCCCAGGTAGGATTGGATGACAGGGCTGGCGATCGATGCTTCTAGTAGCGTTCCTTCCTCCTGAGGATCCGAAAGTATGGCTCCAAGGGCGAAATTGTTCGCATCCGCTCGAAAGCCCTTTAAGGTAACAATGTTGGCTCGGACTAGAACTTCTTGGCCCTTTTTTGGCCTTGTCTCCGGATCCAGAAACATCTTTAAGGTATAAACGGTCGTCAAGCCTACGAGGGAGGAAGGCGATTTCAATTAGAAAGGGCAATAAATTATCCTCAAGTCTCTGGCGTCGCTTAAGCCTACCAGCTTGAGTGACGATCATGTCTGGATCCAAATCCTCCCCAAGATCCAGGCTAATGACCCCAGAAGAGAAATCAACGGCAGGCTCGGTGACGTCTGGAGCGGACAATCCTACCGGAGCAAAGTCTGTTCTCTGAGCCCTTGGCGGAGGAGGAGCCTGGGAAGGGGGTGTGTAGGATGTGGTAAAGGAAGAGGTGATATAAGCAGGAGGAGTCGAGGATGGGAGGGAGTGATTCAGGGCCTGTATGGCGCGTGGCGGGGAGGACGAGTGAGTCCAGGTGGACTCCCTGGATACGGGAATATTTCGATGACCGTATGTTGTTATTGCAGCCGATTGACCAGGGGAAGGATGTGAGGACGACGCTGTTACCGAGGAGGGTTCTCTGGAAAACGACGAGGGCCCTGTTGAGCTGGATGAGGAGGTGACCGTGGCAGTTTGCCGAGGCCGCGTTGCTACTCGATTTTCACCCCATGCAAAGCTATTTCGATCCAGAACCAGCACCGTTAGTCCGGGATTTGGTGAGATTTAGAAAGAAAATGGGTGCGCAGGCTATGGTGATCCCAAAAAAGGATTGATAACTAAATTCATCCCCATGGTACTTACCCAAGCGACATAGCTAGGCGATGGGAGAGCGGGGGAGCTCTCCACTCCTCCGCCCATCCGCCAAGGACACGGGTGTTGGTTGGATCTAGTAGGGCTATACTTCTTTCCGTAGGGGCATCCGTGATGTACAACTGATTTAATAAGGGGGGGTAGCTATATTAGCAGAATATCCTGTTCGGATGACCTATCCATCCAGTTTACCTTAAGTCCCAATGGACAGTAGATGGAGAGGCCAGGGATGGGGGAGAGCTCCAGAGCCATGATGGAATGGACTCCATCGCTTAGAGTAAGTAACGGGTTCTTCCTGGGTTGGGCCACCTCGCCTTGGTCCACGGCGCCGCGTGACGGCTTGGGGGCTTTCCACACCATTTTATCGCATAGGGCGTTCAGAACGGCAAAATCACCAATGCCCGCGTCTTTAGCGTCAATCACCTGAAGGATCCCGGTTTGAGGAAGGAGAGGTTCAGGTTCCGACGACTGGGCTGAAGGGAGGATGGGCTCAGAGGTGGTGGCGAGATCCTTGTGAAGGTATGCAGCTAGGATATCACGCTTCATTTGCTCGACAGGAGTCGACGGGAGTCCAGAGAGGGCATCAGAGAGCCACCCCTGCTTTGGTCTAGCGCCCTGCGCTACAAGGGCATCCCTTACCTGTTCTAGGAATGGGGGAGTACTGACCATGCTACGTGCCGTTTCTACTAAGGATACGACCAAGAGAAGAAATAAAGAACGAAAAGAAAACCTCAAGGAAGGAATATAAACAGAAGGATGATGCCAGGTTGGCCGACCTCCTAAAATACCCCTAGCCTACCCCGCTAAGGGGAAAATATAACGGTTTCATCATTAGTGTGGGGCACATGGTGCCCACCCATCGGAAGGGCGAGCTCTCCTGGAGGATTATAATGTGAAAATGGGTATGAGATGTGCGAGTGTAATTGCAGAAAGGCATAAGAAAGCTTAAAGCTGCATACAGAATATGATCTGAGCCAGGAGCGCTTTGATCACAGGATACATGCTTGAGAAAGCTTATCCTAGAGACACACCGACCAGGGGAGAACCTGGCAAAGTATTTAACGCGGCGAAGCGAGGAAGACCACTCCCGCTCTGGGGCTCGTCTTTCCGTTTCTCTCTTTTCTTTCTTTCACCTTGATCCTCCCTTGGCTCGCGTTTCTATTTGATCCTTGATTCATTTAGTTGAATCATTTGGGTTGCCACAATCAGGATGATGCCAGGCTTTGAAGCAGCGCCGGCTGCTCCTTGGGAGACAAACGCCGTTTCCACCTTTCTGCATATAACGGGTGCCATGAAATTTCAATCCATTCCCCATGACGAAAACAATTTCAAGTATACCTCTAATCAGAGAATACGCACTGATATATCAAAATAAAATGAATATATTTGTCTGAGAGCTCTCAAAACTAAAAAGATGGTAATATAACGATTTTATTACCATCGATAAATCTACTTGATTTCCTGGTATCACTCCTGTCTGCGTATATGCAGGTAGACCTGATTACTCTCGGGGATTCTTGTGGTGGAGAACGTTTCTTCGGGTGAAGGTAGGTTTCAGGGCTCTGTAGTATCCATCTATCCCTTCTTTAGCATAGGATACGCGTTGGGAGCATGATGCTCCTGGTACCACACATGCTAGCTATCTTAGCAGAGATCGTATTCGGATGCTCATCTGTCTACCCTAGTGGGGAAAATAAAATAGTTTTACCATCATCATCATATGCCAGTGGCCATTGTATTGGAGTGTCATTTAATCTACTTCAGATGGGGCTAATGACGGAACCGTTTCGCTATTATCATTAAAATAGCATTACTAGTAGACACCACATCTACTGCACGTAAGCAAGGGGGATCGGGTAGACGTCTGAAAATCCTATCCATTCATTTCCTCAGTAACCCAAGCCGCCAAATCCTATAACGTCTGCTTCCACTCAAATGCCTCTTAAGCATGCAAATGGAGACTAAGCTGTAGTAATGGCGGTAAAGAGAGCCAGGTATACGTCCGCCTGGGGAATTTGATCGGCTAGGACAACCCTTTCATCATTCATCAAAACCCATCGATCCTCATGAACAATATCCACTACATAATGACCACAGTGCATGGAAGTTCCTCGGTGGGAAATGACGCTGGAGATCTGGTAGGATCCGGTTCCTGGAGGGTGGGAAGAGTATGAGTTAGCATAGAGGGGTGCTAGGGAGCATCTGCCTACCCTTACTCTTACCTTGACCTTGAGATTCAGATAAATCAGTGGAAAGCATCTCGGACTCCCCCTCATCCCCTTGGATCTCAGGATGGTTGAATAGCCAATCCACAGCCCTTTCCATATCCCCATTCTACATACACGCGATATGGTGAGGAAATGAGTGTACAAACGAAAAAGGATTGTCGTAAATCAAGGAGCATTCGGAGGGGAAAAAAAAAATAAAGAGAGAGTGTAGGTAAGAAGGGTAAACTTACCGTCTCACGCAAGGCTACCTTGGCCTGACCAGGATTAAATCCTAGCTCGGTCAATGAAGCTATATGTTCTTCCGACACCTCCAAATTCGATCCTTGACCTCCAGCGGTACTTGGCAAAGGAGCATCAATATCTATGTGACAAGAGGGAAGTATAGGAAAGTGAGAGGACATCCTCCATAACTTATGTAGCCCTACACAACTCACCAGGGTCCTCCATATGCTCAAATAACCAATTCATTGCCACTTCAGCTCCATTGTTTCCCGTGGCAAGCAGGGCCCTTTGGCATCGGATCACGGGGAATCCCATGGATTCTAATTGCTGCAAGGCCATGGGATCCAATGAATCCTTTGGCGCCGTTGAAGATGTGGTTTCCTCAGGAAGCTCTTCCTCCCCTTCCTGTTTCCCATGGCTCCGATAGGATTCGAGGGAAAGGGGTTTTCCGGGTTCGGGGAAAGAGATGGGAATGGCTTAAGGAATAGTTGGGAAAATATGAGAGATAAAAATACAGCATCCAATAACAAATGCATCCTTACCGAGCTTCTTGGGCACCCAGTTTTCTACCTCAAACCTTTGGAACACAAGAGCAAGGACCTTGGGAAATGTCTTGAACCTCGTGGACCTGTTTAAATGACAAATGTGGATAGGTATGGAGATGAGTAAGGCACATCCTATTTGCCTCATAAGGAAGATGAAGCCGTGTAGAGCAAATTATTTACTTGGAGGACTGAGTAGCTTTTTGGCATCTAGGACACATCCAACCCTCGAGGACCTCGGGGGCCACAAAGGCCTCCAAACACTCGGTAAGCCCCACCTCCTCATACTGAGCTGTACCCTCGGAACTGATGAGGCGCTTGGGGACAGGAATCTGGAGCAAAGTGGTAGTGTCCGTGGTGTATCGAACCCCATGGCAGCTCAAACACTCTAGACGCTGTTCAGTTTGAAAGGAAAAATCCTTGGAAGGGTCTTGAGTTCCTTGACTACTGGCTTTAGCTTGTCGTTCAGTGGTGCGAAGGATATGCTGAAGGAACTCAGCAGCATCCTGTTCGTAGAGATGAAAGTGTTATTGATGATTGTTTATCCTGGAAAGGGCTTCTTCTAATCTACTCAATCTTCCAAGCGTATGGATAATCTTACCTGTTGGCGCATGGTGGAAAACTCCTCGTGGCCTTCACCAATGAGTGACTTGAACATAAAGGGAGGGATGCCCTTTTGTCCTTTTCCTTCTTCCTCAGAGCGAGAAGCGCAGGGCTTGGACCCATATCGTCCACTCAAGACTCCATCGACTAGCTTTTCCATTTGACAATCCCAGCATTTGGCCGGATTCTCCTTGGTGCAGGACAGAACATGCTTAGTGAGAGATTTAGTAGCGTCTCCCGAATAAAACCTAAAAAGGGAGTTTGGAGAAAGGAAAGCGTTAAGCTGGGTCCATATTTCTAGATTCCTTCTCTCCCCATTCCTCCTCACTAAATTCCTTACGCATCCTGGAAGCCGCTCAGATGAATAAGAGATTGCATGACTGAGGCAAGATAGCAGCTGCTCAAGGGACCGGGAAATGTGGAAGGGAGATAATATGGTATGAAAGGTGTGAGAATTTGGACCGAGGGGGGTAATCAACGCCTTTTACGCTTCCAATCTCCCTTTATCCCTCATATAGCAGTGAAACCTCACCTGTTACCAAGATTCTTGAAACCAGTAAGCCCAGGCCCAGAGATGGGGATCATCTGCTTGCCATCGCTATATTCCATGCTAAAATCAAATTTGAGGTTTTGCTCCAATTGCTGAGGGTAAGACATATCATGGTGGGAGGAGGGAGAGGGGGAGCGACATAAGTAATAAGATTTCGAGGAATGAGGGATAGCTTTGCTCAAAGAAGAGAGGGATAAACTCACTAGTTCCGCCAAGCTTTTCTCCGTCTTGGTCTGGATAGAAACGTTGATTCCAAAGGGGGAAAGATGATCGGCAAGCCTCTTATCCACACGTTCATCATCACACTGGTAGCAATAGACATCTAAATAGCACACGTATGGAGGGTGGCTCAGTGAGCGGGAGAGTGATTAATTTAGACAAAAAACAATACTGCCTGAGCCATCCCTCAAGACAAGATGGCGCAGTGCAACACTTACCGGCAGAGCCTTCGGGAGTGATGGTTCCCAGTTTGCAAGCCACCATATGGCCTGTGGTATGAAAATGGTCCAGAGCATGACCATTCCCTCCAATCCCACCAAACTGCTGACGACCACATCCCAAGGCACCGCAATGAAGGCAGATCCACAGATTCTCCCGGAGATCACATTGACTGCATTTGCTCAAATCTGGCACAAGGGACGATACAATGAGGTTAGAAAGGTTTATGCTAAAAAGAGGGAAATGAATATTATCTTACCAATCTCACTAGATGGAGTGGAGGAGGCAAGTTGATCCACGTGATCACAAGTCCCAACTTCTGCCTCCCAGGCCTTGACCTCGGTCCTTTGAGAGGCAGCCAAGGAATCTCTGATCCCTTGGACAACTAGGGCAATCTGAGGCGGGGTTTATCTGTGAGACTTATCTCCTAAGAGGGAGAGCCGAGACACGCAAGTCTGACCAAATACAAGACGTGCCGCTTTCCTCATCTTTTCCTTACCTGGGGCTGAGTAGGGTCTGGGGAGGCGGATTGGCACTCATGGCAATAGATGCTGGTCTGATAATCGTACTTGACCTCCTGGGCTGCTGGGTCGATGGCCAACTTGGTCAGTTTGTTGGGGGGTGGGGTCCCTGCCTCCTCGTCCCCAGACCTTCCTGGATCAGCTTGAACAAAACGACGAATGTTCACACTTAGTGGATGACGCTTCAAGGAGGCATGATGGGTAGCATGGGAAGCTCCCTTCCCTTCCGTGGGCATACAGCCCCCATTAAAGCAGTGGAGACACACTTGAACACCCCAGGGACCGTCCTGGGTTGATGGGTCATGGAGGTAGGAGTATGAGGATTGGACTAGAGAAAGATCGGGGATTGCTCATCACGGCGTTCAAGGATCCTCTCGTCTTACCTGATCATCAAAGCATTGAGTACACTCCTCTCGATACACAACGGTGTTGGGTGAAGGGACCTGAAGAGAGGCCAAGAGCTCAGGAGTGGTATGTGGACAGGACATGAGGACACGGAGGAAGGCGGAAAATATGAGGCTCAAGGTAGGAGTGGGGGAGAAGGAGAGGAGAATGAAGCAAGCAAGAGTAAGTTTAAGAAAGCCTGAGCAAGGAGAATGTGTCAGTATTCTTCGTACTTGATCTGGGTTCTCAGCTGGCTATGATGACGATAGCCCTTATGGGCAGACTAGTCGTGGGGGCACCAGGGACTTCAAGTACCTCTAATTATTGACCCTGACGCGCATTCTTCTGTACATGCGCTCACACTTCATGACGATTATTTTTCCGTCCAGTCCTTACGCCTCAAGCTGGGGATGGGCGGTGGTGGGACATGACCAGATGACTAATCAGGCCTATTCATCCCCCATGAATTGGTCTCGTTTAATCCTTTCCAAGCGTGATGATTATGAATCAAAGATACTGACTTAGTATTATGGACATAAGTATGTCTATTGCGCCATGGTTTGACTTCATGTTAATCCCTAATGCTGATGTAGCTGCCAGGGATATGTGTATTCATCAACGTTTACCTTTCATGTCACTCACATCTATTAGCGATAATTTGGGATTAAGGGATTAGCCCATGTATTTTTCATCACTATATTCCCTTGCTAATCAAGAAGCAGACTTACGTCCATGCAACAAGCCTTGCGTGAGCCGAATAGGCCTTTGGAACCGTTCTATGTTAGCAGGATCAAGTACATTCGGTATAGAAGAGCCAAAGCATTAACATAGTTATCTACTGATACCTCCAAGTGTGCCTTGAACGACTATTGGCCGTGTATTTTACCTTTAATCCGAGGATGACAACTTGATAGAAATGATATTCAGATATCCTCGGGCTCCCATCTCTACCACGCCCTTCCGGTGTTGGTCATGGGAAACACAGGACATAGTTCGCGTATTCATCATTCCTAACATATAGATGCGTCTATTCTCATCATGAACCATGGCATTAACAAGACCATTTTGGCCTCGACTGAGATGGGGAAATGTAGAAGGGTTGCCGCTTCAGGAGTCTAAGTCAAAACCTACAACACACCAGTACGCGATGGAGTACGATTTTTAGGGCTGATCAAGTCAAGAAACTTCCTACAGGAATATTTCCCTCCCTCCAGTGAAACTAATCTGGCGCATATCTAGAATAATCAGCCCTTCAATTCATTTAAGTATCCCGAACTTTTCATCAAAATAATGACGTCATGTAACCCTGCATAAACAATTCCGTTACATTCAGTTGTTTCCGCATGCTCCTCTAATCTTTCGATGGGCTCTCCTAGAAACCATATTATTGAGGTTGTTCTTGATGGAGAGAGGGAGAGGGCAGTAGTTTCAGCGACTGCAGTACGGTACAAGAGGAATGGAAAAAAGGATTGGAGACCAGAGAAAGGCCCAAGAGAGGGAAGAAAAGGGAAAAGATCTTCGCTCCACCTGCTCCTTTAATGCTCACCCCACTCATCCTACCTCCTCTGTGCCTCTACCTCTCTGGCTTTGATACGGCCATTTTGCGCCCCTCTGGCATGGTGTGATGAGTTTACCCCCCCCTCACACACACACACATATGATCAGTATCTTCTGATTAGACCTTCCACATTGATCCTTCGTAAAAGCGGCCTATACACAGCTTGCAAAAGAAGAGCTCTTTGGAGCGGGGTGCTAGTCGGCCATGATCGTTTCTCTCCGAGTAATTTCGTGTCATATAAAAGAGACAAACTCTACTTCTTTTGAAAGATAGCTCCGAATCTGCCTTACTAGAGAAGAATATACAGCCTCACTTTATCATCATTTAGGGAAAAGCCGAGCCCATACTTTATTGACTATTGGATCCCGTGATGGATCCATTAGAGCTATTTATCCAAGGGCTAGATGGACACAGTGTGGTCAGTCTTATCTTACCAAGCCATACCATACACTCTAGTGACTTGGGGTGTAGCTCCGCTAGTCCCTGTTCGGGTGTCATCAATGGGCCACACACGCGATATGTTGTTGCTCGACCGAGTTAGAAAGCAGGGCAACAAAGCCTCTGTCTCTCGCCCCCGCTCAAATAGACTGACACCCAGACAGAGCTTTGCTCTCTGTCCTCACACTCACTCTTTTCTCGTCCGTGGTTCCGGCTTCTTCTCCCTCTTCCTCCTCCATGCAGTTCATCAACTCCATCCTCTCTCCCAACCAGGCCTGCCCTAAGGAGTGCCCCGAATTCCTGAAGCGCCTCCGTCGGGAGTATCCCAGGGAAGAGCAATGGGACAGGTATGTTGGGGGAAAATTGCACGAGATCCGAACGATCGAGAGAGAGCTCCAGATGGAGGCCCAAGCTTTGGAAATGAGCAAGGCCACCACTGTGTCATCTCTTGGGGCCCTTTCCTCCCCGGGGATCCAGTTCCCTACGAGCACAGCCCCATCATCCCTGCATGCATATTCTAGCATGGCGGCCACCGCAGGCCTGAATCTGGAGTTGAATCGGTATATGGACATCTTGCCTTATGACCGTACCCGCGTCCACTTGTCCGAGGAGGCCTCTCGCCTCACTTCCCTTGTCTCCCCGGTTCTTCAGGGGCGAGTGTCAGATTACATCAATGCCTCCTGGGTCTCCTTCCCGGGCCGATGGTGGATTGCAACGCAGGCACCCCTCCCTCATAGCCTGGATCGATTTTGGTACATGGTATCGGACCAGGACATCAAAATTATTGTAAATCTGACTCCTAGTATAGAAAAGGGCCATGTCAAAGCTCATCCGTATTGGCCTACTGAGGATAATCCCATTTTGGAATACGAGGGGGGCTTGATGGTCCATCACATCTCCTCGAGCCCATTTCCCCGGGCTCCCAAAGATATCACCGTCCGGAACCTAAAGATAATACGACCCATCTATCCTACTACCCCCACCATTCCACCTTCCTCACCCCTTCGTGCCTCGATGACCCGGGGTATGCAGGGGGATACGAAGCAGGGGGAGGATGGCTCGATGTATGAGGAACGCCTTATTACTGTCCTTCATTATCACACATGGCCCGATCATGGAGTTCCAAAGGAACCAGCAAACTCTGTCCTTCATCTCCTGGATGAGTTGGAGGTTCTCAGCCCTGCTGAGACGGTGAGCAAGTCTCCAGAGGAAATCCTCACTCCCCCCATTCTCGTCCATTGTTCCGCCGGATGTGGCCGAACTGGGACGCTGTGCGTCCTAGATGCCATTCTTCGACTGCTTCGGAGCCCCCAGAGCAACGAAGCGGTTGAGGAAATGAAAAATCTGGATCCGATCGTTAGTTTGGTGGAGCGAGCCAGGGCAGCCCGGCCCCAGATGGTCCAGAGTGTTACGCAACTCCATTTTATCTACAATGTCGTGAAGGATTATTACACTAGCCCCCGGGATACCTTCTCCGAATAAGCTTACTACAGGATTTAGGCTCCTAAATTTCTGACTGTGGTATAAGGGGGGAGGCAGCGAGCGGAGGAAGGTTATCTTGGAGACCCTGCTTTTTCTCCTCCCCACTCGAGCTGCCCTTGTTTTTGAATCTTCCGTTTTTTATATTTTGATTGATCAGGTACGCATTAGACGTTTTGGTGAATTTATATCTTAGTATCAAATCTAGAGTTGTAACAATACGTTTTGATGAATTGGTGCAGTCGGTCCTGAACACTGGCTGATTGAACTGGGGTGGGTGGCCTGTGTGGAGGGGACGCGTCACCCCGTTACTTGAATGAGGCTGGGTAGTAGTAGGGGCTACACACGTTTCTCTGGCCTCTTGCGTCCCCATCATACGGAGGGGTCATATCGCTTCGGAGATGCGCGCACAAAGCTTAGCTGGTCTTTAGTCTCTCTACTCTATCCACCGGTGGCCCGTGTCAATACACTTTCCCCCTATCCTCTTGTCAAAGTATCTATTCTATCTCATTTCTTCACAAAAACCTTACTTCTTAGCCATCTGCTGATTTAGCCCTAGACTTATACGGACATCACCACGCCCTGACAGCGCCTTGCTCTTCTGATTCCCAGAGGTGAACGGTCCAGATTGAGCATACTATCACTGATGGAGCCAGCGCTACAATGCAAGGTGATCTACCTAGAGCATCAGCAATCGGCAGCCACTCCTGTGGATACTGCTCTGATCCCAAACTCTCGGTTCCTTGCTCATCTGGCTTGCAGAGGTACCCGCCCTGCGGCTATTCAATTTCCCATCCTTCGTCTACTTGGACGCTCTGCCTCTGGTCGTAGTATATGCCTTCACATTCATCATGTACGTAGATCTTATTTGGATGGCCAAGTCCATTAATCGCACTAACCTCTGCCAATCATCCTTTGATAGATGTTTCCTTACTTTTATATTGAATGTCCAATCGAGCAAGGGGATGATGAGGCTACACGTGAGTTTCGCTTAATGTCGACCTTTACCATAAACATACACTGAATTAGCTACCGGAGTAGTGATGGATATGGCCTTGAAGATTGGTAATGAGTTAAATGATACCTTGAAGGGAACGGCCCTGGTCAATGTCTGGGAGGTCGATATTGTCTACCGGATTCCCTTTTATGGCTACCATGGCTTCCGCAGGCCATTTGTCAAAATTTCCCTAATTTCCCCTGGAGCTATTCGGGAGGCAGCACATCTCATGCGCTCCGGTCAAATCCTTGGTCGAGTATTCACTCCTTATGAGGCCCATATACCCTTTACATTGCAATTCATGGCGGATTACAATCTCTACTGCATGGATGATCTGATCGTCCGCCGATTGCGGTTTCGTGGAAATCCTTCTAAAGAAATACTTGGTATGCATGAATTTTGAAAATGGCAATCTTGTTTGAGACGCCTGGTACTCAACCCAAAAGACATACTGATCATTCTTCAATTGTTCGGAAATGTGTAGAGACTGATGTCAATGTTCCAGCTACGGATTGCTGGAAGCCTGAGGCACAAGTTTACCCACTGAGTCACTGCAATATTGAAGGGGACATCCGGGTGAAAGGTAAAATTTACTGATAAACGCCACTATTCCTTATACGAAAGAATTACTCACTTGTTTCCCCATAAATCATGGCATGAGTAGACATTTTAAATAAAAGGCCCAAGATCGACTTTTCTAGCGAGTCCGAAATCGATTACGAAGAGGTACCATCTCTGGCTGTTCCCTCACTAAGGAATATTTGGGCAGAGGAGGGGATTTATCGTAGATCCCATGGACTTCTCTCCTCTACTCCTAATCTGCCTACTCAAGCTGCTCGTAGATCTCTTTCGCAAAAGCAATGGGATGGAATATCTAAGGATTTGGATCTGCTTTCAAAGACCTTTTTCCTTCCCGAGGGGATGATGAGATCACTTGCCGCTTCGGAAGTTGGTGGAGCAATGGGGAAAGATGACGTGGATGAAAGGGTAATTATTCAAGGGCGCGAGGATGGCCATGAGTCAAAAATAGGTATATCTGGCTGTTTTCAAGAGGGTTCAACTCATGCGCTCACAGAGGTAAGGCCAACTACTCCTGGACCCTCAATGGAAATCTTTGAATGCGTCGAAATCCCATTTTGGCAAATCCCATCCCCAGAAAAAGATGATTCTAATACTGGCGGGGAATGGGTAAAGACAACAGAGAGAGCGGCCCCTCTTGAAAAGAGCGATTCTCCTCTGAACCAAAGACGCAGAGTTTCGCAAAAAATGATCGAGGTGGTTGCGGGGATAGACTTACCCCTACCGCCGATTAATCGGCCAATTATTGGTAGGTTCCGATGAAAAGATGGCTTTTGGTTACGAGGGAGGCTTGGAGAGTTGGTTTCTAATTTTCCTATTCTAGATCGGACAGGGGGAGGACTTGAAAGAGCACGTTCTTCTGGTTCTCTATCAAGCATGATTGAGTAAGTGCGCAACGAGCTGCTTTTGCATGGTCGGAGGGCAGAGTAAGACCTTTGAATTCGACATCCTATTAATGCTAACCCACACCTATCTCTCAAATATCCCTCCTTTCAAGCTTTAATGAATCCACTCTATCTGGTCAAGGTCTTGATTCAAGAAAAAACACCTGGTTATCCGATGAGAGCGACTCTTCATTTTCCCTTCATCTCCCCATGTATACCCCATCCATTTCGGATTCATCATGTCTACTTTTTCAAGGCACTACAGCACTTTCACCATCTTCCAGGCCCTTTGTCAACCGGTCAGGTAGGCGATGGTGTATGAGTAATTTGGGGATTGGTAGAGGAGCAAGAACTATTCTTATTTCTCTTTATGTGCTAGAACCCACTCCTCTTAGCCAAAGTTGGAGATTACGTTCAACACCCCCGACTGTACAGGAACTCTTACAGACACTTCCTAATCATCGTCTTCCAAAGCATGTATATACTACTCCACGATGGGAATCTGCTATAGACGCCATTCCACGTACCATAAGTCAACGTGTATTACCTGGCAAAGCCGAGCCATTTATTTCCCCCTTGGGAAGGGGAACGCTGGAGATTAAGAAGGAAAATTCCACAAACAGCTGCATCTCCTTCAGATCTTGGAAGCCTGTAAAGTCTCCTCCCACTCAGAAAGACGCCGTGAACTGGCTGTCTCAAGAAATTACGAAGGTGGGAGGAGCAGTTGAGGATGACCCAAGAAAAGTCAAGGGGGGAATTCTGGGGAAAAGCGGAAGGGGGTCATTACAGAGAGCAGCATCTTCCGAGGCAGATTCATCAGCAATTCAGCCCCCTTTCTCCACTATCCCACAACCATTATCGGTTCTTTCCATGGAGCTCTTTGGTAAGCTCCTTTTCTAGATTCTGTATCATACCGGCGTCATGCTCATCCCTTTTTTTCAACATAACTAGCCTCTACAGTTGACCTTGGATTAGAAGATCGTGCCCCAGAGCCAGCCACTCACTCGATCAAGTGTATATTTTATCGATTTGAACGGCTAGATGGAAAGGATTGGCCTGGAGGGCCAAGTGTCCTGGAAGAAGGCACAGTGTCCCAAAAGTCGCTGAAGCTGAGTAGGGGAGGAGTAGCTACTACTTTGGAAGGAGACGAGGAGGAGGAGATGATAATGCTTTTTACGCAAACCGTTCTCCGATTGGACCCAGATATTCTCATTGGATGGGAGGTAAATAAGTCTTCATGGGGGTTCCTTGTACAACGTGGCGAGTTACTCTACGGTTAGTATCCCTCAATGGGGATGAACAGTGGGAGTATAGGTCAATTGACTAATCTTTCTCTCACTTATTTCCTTAACCTATTAGGGCTGGATATGCAGAGCCTTCTCGGGAGATTTCACCTATCTACTTCGCATTTCGCCCATGGAGCTAGCCGACAACCGGAATCTGTGGAAGAGAGGTGGAGGGAGAGAAAATCGACGTTTGTTCGTATCCCTGGACGGTACATGTTTAATATGTGGCGGTTAATGAGGTCTGAAGTGGCCTTGAACCTGTATACCATGGAGAATGTGGTTTTTCATGTCTTAAAGAAAAGGTAATATCTAAATTAGGTCGATTTTTCATTTCTGATCGCATCCTAGCTCATTCCTTTTGAACTAGAATTCCAAGGTACTCGTCCATAGATTTGACCGATGCCTTCAACCCAGACATACCCTCGTGGATCAGCGTAGCCCACGCTTGCAAGTACATGCGACGACGATGTAGGCTGTCCCTGGAACTGGCCAGGGAATGTGGAGTCTTTGCGAGAGCCAGTGAGTTTGCTACCATTTACGGGATCGACCTTTTCTCTGTTCTCGTCCGGGGTTCGCAGTATCGAGTTGAATCACTGCTTTTACGTGTGAGCAAACTCCAATCCTTTTTACTCCCCTCTCCTTCCACGAGTCAGGTACATATGGTGAAGTAAACATGTTTCTTAGATGCCCCTTCATCTGTCCTCTCCTCTCTCTAGGTGGCCTCCCAAAAGGCAGTAGAAAGTATCCCTTTGATCCTGGAACCTCAGGCATCTTACTATGAAGACCCGGTTATCGTTTTGGACTTTCAATCTCTATATCCTTCTATCATGGTTGCATATAATCTTTGGTAGGTCTGCTTGCTCGTTTCCTCGGGTACTACGGAGTAATTTCTTGAAGGAGTTTCTTATTAAATTTCGTGTGCTACTTCTAACGGCTTATTCTATGCTGCACGACATAGCTATTCGACATGCCTTGGTAGGATCAATGCAGAGGGAGATCAGATGCTGGGGACCTTTTCCTACTCGATCCCACCCGAAAAGCTTCAGGGCCTATTAGATCAGGATCAAGTTATTGGTCAGTATTTTCTCATGAATTTTTGGGAATAGTATTCACCCTGATGTCTGGGAATACTGATCGTGCGCGATTTCTCTAAAAGCAGTTGCCTCTAATGGGGTCATGTATGTCAAGCCTAAGGTGCGTGAAAGCTTGCTAGCTCAGATGCTCAGGGAGCTCCTTGAAACCAGGATAATGTTAAAGCAGGCCATGAGTCATTGTAAGGACGATGATGTAAGTTTTATACTGAGGGGAATATTAAATATTCCAAGTGCATCCTTGCTATCATGCTCATCCTTCATTCACCAATTTCCCTGGATGACTTGTAGAGACGATGGAGGCAGTTGGACATGCGACAGCTAGCCATTAAACTCTTGTGCAACGTGATGTACGGATATGTGGGGGCCAGCTTTTCAGGTAGGATGCCTTGTGGGGATATTGCCGATAGTATTGTGCAAAACGCGAGGGAGACTTTGCAGAACGCCATCCGTATGATTCAATCTCGAAAAGATTGGGGAGCCAGAGTAATCTATGGCGATACGGATAGGTAAGTGGGTTGAGGGATATTTTTTTGGTTGTACAGGATTGATTCATTACTAGCTTGGGTTATTGACAATATTTCCTATTCCTCTCCTGTGGCATTCAGTGTATTTGTATTGACCAAGGGAGTGGACCGAAAAAGGGCATTTGAAATTGGGGAAGAGATTGCCCTAGCCGTTACCCAGTCCAATCCAAGCCCTATCAAGTTACAGATGGAAAAGGTATGATGATGAACCCATCCATCAGAGACGTGTTAGATCGTCGACTCATATTGTCTACCCACTAGATCTATCATCCCTGTATCTTATTAGCCAAAAAAAGATATGTTGGATACAAGTACAGGGGTCCAAATGATTCTCATCCCATCCTGGACGCCAAGGGAATAGAGACGGTTAGAAGAGACGGATGTGGGATGGTCCAACGGGTTCTCGGAGAGACTATTGAGTAAGTTGTGAAAAACAAAGAAATTGTCGTTGCTTATGCCCTTCTTACCTATACTATTCCATGGGGGCATGTAGGGAACTCTTTGTAAGTAAAAACCTTACGATGGTCCGGAAAAAACTGGAAGAGGAATGGGGAGACCTCATGGCTGGAAAGATAAATTTGACAGAGTGCTTGATTTCCACTGAGGTCAAGGCCGAAAAATATAAGTATGACGAATGGGGCCATCATTTTCTTCCAGGGTTTACTATCCCTTCTATGCATTTCTTCAATCTGAAAATATCACACTATATTCTAGGGATGGAGGGGTGAATGTACCAGGGATGGCGGTGACGCTAAGGAAAGGGCCATCGACTTTGATGCCAGAATACGGAGAGCGTGTGCCTTTTTTGGTGGCCTTTGGTCGAGGACAGGATGCTCGGTTGATCGATCAGGTGGTGTCCCCTGAGGAGTTTGTAGGGCGTCGCCTCAAGCTCAATTACCGCTATTATGTGGAGAAGCAGCTGATTCCGGTTCTGGATCGAGTCTTGAAACTTCTCGGCGTGGATGTCCGCACTTGGTGGCTGACATCCCCTAGAAACCTTCGAACCGTCGGACCGTTCGCCCTAGAACAAGATTCATCTGGGGTTAGTCATGGCACGACAACAGAGCAAAGGGAAGCTGGAGAGGAGGAGGGGAGTGAGGAGATGAACCAAATGGTCGCGGACATTTGGGCCTCTCGACAGGTGGGGAGACATCGTCAAATGGTCCAGCGAATCTGCACATCCTGCTCCAAACTCCCGGTTTCATTTCCAGTCCCATGTGAGGAGTTGGAGTGTCCTGTCTATTATCTCAAAGAGCATTCTTTAGATTGGTGAAATGATGAATATGCATTTTTTTTTGCTGATCAATAGATTGGCTGATGAGAAGGTATCGACTTTTCATGGGAGGGAAAATGGTGTATCGCGGTTAATTATCATCGGAAGCAGGGGTGGTAAGGCCCTTGTTTCCGGTCAGACCACCATTCCCAAGGCTCCCAGCCACACGGGAGGCCTCTTGAATGGTCCGAGCTAGGGTGCTCCGGATCTTTCCATCCTCCATGGTCAACAAACCTGCTATAGTACAGCCTGCGGGAGTGGTCACGGCGTCCTTGAGAGCAGCCGGATGGGCGCCTGTCTCCAGGACCATGCTTGACGCACCCTTTAGGGCCTGGGCGGCCACCTCCACGGCCACATCCCTCGGAAGACCCATCATAACGCCTCCATCCGCCAAAGCTTCCATGATGACACAGGCAAAAGCAGGGCCGGAGCCCGAGAGGGCAGTGATGACATTGAGATGCCTATCCTCGAGGACACGACACCTCCCTAGGGTGGAGAAAATTTTGATAATTGGTGCGAGAGCCTCAGGAGGGAAGGTGTGAGGATGAGAGATAATGGTCATTCCGCACCGGATCTGACAGGGAGTATTTGGCATAGCACGAATGCAATGGTTGGAACGAGGAACTGCTTCCTGAAGTTGCTCTATAGTAATTCCAGCGCAGATGGAGATGATGGTTTTACCGGTAAGAACTTGCTGCATCTTTGGGTCAGCGAGTAAATCCAAGGCTACCTGAGGCTTGCATCTACATGGAATGCAATTTTGAAGATGAAACGGAATCTCTTTGAATACTATCTGTCTTAGAACCGACGTACCCCAATATGACTAAATCGGCCTTTTGCACCCCTGAAGCATTATCTTGAAGGATAACTTGAACGTTATCCTGGAAAGTATCCTGAAGTTTTTCAGCAGAGGAGACTTGCTTGACACAGGCGACCAAGGTCCCTGGAAGATCTGAGACTCCTTCTTCCCGGGCCTGAAGCAGGCCGGAGAGAATGGCTTTACCCATAGTACCACAGCCCAACACACAAAGGGTATTTAACGACATGGTAATGGCAAGCAGATGAGGGAAAAAGGAACTTTGAGTACGCAGATAACGGGGATCAGAGGAGAGTGGAGCCGCCGAGGACGGGTAGAGGGATTGCTCATACTATCGTGCCGTCTTTTTATTTCCTTCAGAGATCTTTGTGAACTAGAGAACCCTTGTTAGCTGTCTTTCCCAGGATAGGTCACATGACAAGTTACCACTCCGACACGATCATCCATTCTTGGTGGTTTGTCACACTTGGGCAAAGCCGGGAAGGGAAAATCCGACAAAGCCGTGTTGTGCACTAAGATGGTGGTTGCTGTATATCTCGGAGTTTCCGACCCACATTAGCTTTTAGCCTGATTGCCGTTCTGTATGAAGCGACAACTTCTGATTATCCAGCACATCACACTCACTCATCTCTATTGCACGGTCCCTAATACCTCGTCCGCATCAAAAAAATCTAAGCCGTCATGCCAAACATCTGCATCCTCACCAAAACACGCACAATTCTCAGCACCTTAATCCTTACCATCACGCACATCCAGAGCCTCGAGGGTTTGGATCAATAACTTGACCAAATGACCCTGGGTAAATAGGGACTTCTCACCCGAACCCGATTCCCCGGGCCCACACATCATATCAGCAAAGGTTTTCTCAAAGGCCCGGTCCATCTGCCATTTGACCTGGGCAGCCAGGGCCAAGAGGACGGAGGAACGAGAGACGAGGGCGGAAGGGGCAGGGATGTTGGGGGAGATACCCGAAATACGCAGCCATCCATCCATCAAGAGTTCGAGAGAGCCCTGGGGCGTCATCTCCTCCTCAACTACTCCGCCAAAGAGGAGAGTCGTGGCAGGAGAGACACGAGTGGTTTGACGAAGAATAGACATACCGCCACCACCGCCACCACCGGGAGCAGGGGCTGATTGCACAACCTCAGAGAAGACATACACACTCCCATTGGATCCGGAAACGTCATTGTCCATGCTCCGGGAAGCGACTGCATCATCGGCCCGCTCAAGCTGACGGCGAGAGTTGACAGAGGAAGGATGGACCAGCGACCATCGGACATGCCGAGTCACACACCCAGCATCCTTCTTTCTTCGGCCATCCCCACGCTGAATTGCAACGTTGGGATAGACACCCGAGAGGATGAGAGATCGAAGGAGAGCCGGGGAATGAGAATTGCTATTGAGCTCTGGGGGACCAAGGAAGAGACCCTTACGCCTGGACGTCCCAGGGGGAGGTGCGGGGAAGTGACGCATGGCCGCTTGCAAGACACCAGCCCGACGAAGAACATCGAGAAGCTGGGTCTTGGTGCGGTCAATTGCCTGGAGAGATTGCCAACCCAAGGATTCCTCTTCGCAGAAGCGAATGACCTCCCCTGGAGGGGGACGGCCTGGGGCGGAATTGGAGTGGAAACGACCAACCGATCCGTGAGCATGCATCATCTCCACCCAGGGCTCGTAAACCTGGGCAATGGCTAGAAGATCACTACGAGTCCCACGAGACCACCGAGACCTAGCTGCATCCCCTTCCTGTCTTTTCCATGCGGGGCCGGCAAAGGGATCCTTCCCAGCCATGGCTGCAGCCAGGGTCAGGGCCGGATCCAAGGCTCGCATCACTACTCCTTGCAAAACCATGCGACCGAGGGTGGGTTCAACGGGCAGGGTGGCCAGGACACGGCCCAAGGGCGTCAAGCGTTCCTCGCCATCTAGAGCCCGCAGAGCGCGAAGGTTGGCTAGGGCTGCGGCCACGGCCGAAGGATCCGGGGGCTCCAAGGCCTCGGCGAGAAGCTGAGCAGCGGAGCCACCAGGGAGCTCGAGAGCACGAATGTGAAGACAAATCTCCTGGAGATCACTCCGGACCATTTCGGGTGTACCGTACGGGTCCAATCGAGCATATCGACCCTGGCTCATGCATCCATAGTAATGTCCAGGTCGGACACGCCCGGCACGCCCAGCTCTCTGACGAGCACTGGACTCGGAAACCCACGCAGTGACCAGATGGGTGATTCTGGTGGCCGGGTCATACCTCTTTTCCCTAATCTTCCCCGAATCCACCACCCAGACCACATCGTCGATGGTAATAGAAGTCTAGCAGAAAAGAAAAATAATTTTAGTTGACGAGTGGTCAATAATTTCCTTCTACCTCAATGACTTACCTCGGCAATGTTAGTGGCAAGAATAATCTTCCACTCACCGGCGGGGACGGGATCAAAGACGAGATGCTGGGTCTTGGAGGGAATGGAGGAATGAAGGAGGTGGATATGGTAAATAGACTCATTGGACATGTCCAGCCCAAGGGGCCGATCCTGTTGAAGGATTCGCTGAACTCGGCTCATCTCCTCCCAACCAGGAAGGAAAACCAGGATGGCGCCTTGATCCGGTTCATCGTCCTTGGCATCAGGGGCGTTGGCGGGATCAGCGGCCGCTTCCGCCTTTTGCCGACGTCTCTCTTCCACTCCACGGATGATATGAGCCACAGACATGGCAATTAGACTGTAGGGGACCTCGGCCTCCTCTCGCATCTCCTGGGGCGTCATTTTCATCCATTTGGCCACTCCGCCCTCTTGACGCTGCCCACCGGTCCGGCGAATGTCCTGGACGGGGCCACCAGCCTCGGAAGGACCGTCAGATCTATCACTGCGCGCATCTTCATCATCACTATCGGTGATCATGATCACATCATCCTCAGCATCAGTGCCGCTGCGACGCATTCCATTAACCGGGGTAGAAACACGACTGACGCTGGCACTCCCGGCCGGAGACATAACTCGCAATTCGCGATCCACATACTTGGACGTGTCTTGGGCCCGGAGAAGACGATCGACGTCCCTGTGGCCCCAACGCTCGCGCATCTCCTCCACCACCTCTCCAAGCAAGTGGCGAGTGACGGGAAAAGTACGACCAGGGACACGGACAATGGGGGCAGGCTGGCCTCCGCAGACCCGAGAGAAATAGGAGGCAAAGAGCCCAGTTTCCACGGTGGCGGACATGAGAATGACCTTGACAGCGGGAAGGCCCGCCTCAACTCGGGAGGCCAGGAGACGACGGAGAACAACAAGAAGAAAGTCGACACCCATGTCCCGCTCGTGCACCTCATCCACCACTACGTGACTCACACCCTCCAGACCCTCGGCTCCATGTAGACGACGGAGGAGCACACCTGTCGTGCAGTACTGCACGGTACCACCGCCAGGATGAGGGGGTCGGGCATCGAAACGCACCGTGTAACCCACCCCGGCAGTGGAACCAACACGCTCGCCCCGTTCTCGGGCCACGCGCTCGGCCACCGAGATAGCAGCAAGACGACGGGGCTGGGTACAAAGGATACGGCAGCTGGATCCACGACCCTGGTTGATGGCATCCTCCAGGAGGAGTTGAGGTACTTGGGTAGTCTTACCACATCCAGTCTGACCTACGAGGACAACGACAGGCGATTCGCGTACGGCCTTCATTAGTTCATCAGCATGTTGAACCATAGGGAGACGATGACGGGCCTCCATCATTTTCTGACCCGCTTGACTCTCCTTATACCGATCCCAGGAGGCCTTGAGGGCCTGATTTCTAGCAGGATCCTCGGGGACAGGAGGAGCCCGTTGACGGGTATTCATGGCCCTGCCCGCCGCGCGACCAGCCCTGGCAGCCGGAGGAGCCCCAGGCTTTTGGTCCTCCTGGCCCGACCGAACCCACCGACGCCTACCCTCCCCACCATCCTCCTCACCCTCGACCCCTTCGGTCTTCTGCATCAGTTCACCATCCTCATCATCGGAGGATTCGACAAGCGCGTACTCTTCATTCAAGTCTTCCTCGGCCAAATCTTCTCCGTACACATCGCGGAGACCCTGAAGGAGGGACCGAAGACGATCCTCAGCTACCTGGGGATCCACGGCGCCTGGGCCTTCATCTAGTAAGCCAATGCGAGAAGTACGGTCCTTCTCCTTGCCTCCAGCCAGCTCTGAAGTTTTACCGGTTCTGCGAGCAATGTATCTATCCCAGAGGACGGCTTCCCGGTGACGGAGAAGTAGACCAGCACGAAGCCAGGCTTCATCAGTGGCCTCCTTCTGGTTAAGCTTATCTTGAGCCAACCCACCTGGGTTGGCATCCACATCCACCCAGACACGGGCGTCAAAGACCGCAGTGGGCTTTCCTCGGGGGCGAGTGGGGGCCAGGAGCCGTCTGGTGACCTCAAGACGAGCCGAGGGGACGTTGGATCGATGGCGCTCATAATAGACCAGCCAATTCCTCGCCACCTCAAGAGTCCAGGCAGCGGACTTTTCCTGGGTCCACAGGACAGGACAGCCCACGCGATCTTCCGCCACCTTTTTGAAAGCCACAGCTGCCGCTTCTTCCGCGGCCTTTCGGTTCCTCCCACTGCCCTCAGCGGTAATAGTACCGCCCCCTAAAACATTAGGGGGAAGAGGAATAGTGTAGCGGACGTGATAGAGCTTACGGTTACCGGCTCCGGTAGTACCAGTGTATTCGGGTTGGATGTGATGGCCGAGGCTAGCGGCAAAATCCACAATCTGTTGTCGGGGCCCGACACCAGCAGGCTTCCCGGGGATCACTTCGCCATTAGCCGTGACCTCGGCCGGGCCAGTACCTGATTCGAAGCCCCGGACCCTACCACGACCCCGACGAGTCAAAGATCGCTCCTCCAGTTTGCAGCAGGCATCAAAGGTGGCGGCACGCTCGGCATCCTTCTTCGACATGGCCTCACCCACACCCATTAACCCAGATTGAGGGTCCGCATCCACGGTAACCGTATGGACCGTCCCATCCTGAGGACCACGGCGACTATAAGTGAATTCGATGCGACGACCGTACGTATTGTTCAGATAAGTAGTGAGGAAGGACTTGGGCATGTTAGTCCACTGCTTCACCTGACTTCCTGGACGAGCGGTCAATTCAAGCATATTATGTTCTTGTGTGCACAGGAAAGTGATATCGCGGACAGGAGGGTCCAGGACAGGGGGAGGAGGAGCATTGCGAGCGGGACGGCCCTTGCGGCCCTTGCCTTGGTGCCCCGGATTAGCAAGGGATCGCTGGCGCTTGGCTTCCTTTTCCATCTCCTGGATGGCCCAGGCGGGAAGGTAGGTGGAGGGAATATCAGGGTTGGGCGGGGCGTGGCTTGGGATGTCCTCAAGACGTACATCCCCGCTGGGCTTGCTGCCCCCAGCGCGTCCCTGGCTCCTTTCGGGTTTACTACGTTTGGAAGCGGGTTTGCCTCCGGAAAAGACCACCTCCCGATCTACGGCCTGGGAGGGGCGCCAATTGCTGCTACCGCCGGCCATGTCAGCAAAAGGATCCTCGGCAACATCGACCTTGCGATCAGCCCAGGGATCAGCCTGCCGTTGCTTTTGGGCCTGAGCAATGGCCTGGACCTCATTACGATCGACGGGAGGAGCCTCCTGCCAGCGGGTGCTCTGGGTAGCGGTGGGGCGCGAGTACGCGAGGGGCTGCCCGTAGGGCGGGGTGGAAGCCTGAGGAGGGACGGGGGCAGAGTGACTAGGGGGAGGGGTGGTCTGAGCAGGACGCCTCCAGGAGTTGGCGTCCAAATCACGACGGGGCAGGCCCGGGGGACGGGGTTCGTCCGGTCGTCGGAATGGCCTCATGAGTTTCACGGATGAAGAGAACGGGGAAAAGAGGGCCCTCGAGGGCGAAAACGGGAAGGAGCGAAGAAGTATGGTTCCGGAGGAAAGGGAGGAGAGGAGAGGAAGGGAGCTTCTTTAACGAGGAAACGGGTGGGTAGGAGGGAGAAGGAGAAGCTGCAGGCGGGAAAGGGAAGGAGGGAGGGAAGGAAGGTAAACTAGAAGGGTGGTGGGCTTATCGCCTTAGGAAAACTAGGGGTGGTGGTTAAATGAGGGATGGGCTAGGGCGCTTGGCTAGGTGTGTCTGGGCTGAGCCAGGTGGGGGAGAGGGGGGCAGAACAAGGCAGATTGGCGGGCGGGATTGGGTGTGAGAGTAGGAGGGCGGGGGTTGGAAGGTAGAACCCTCAAGGATCTTCAGAGGCTTGGATGGTTGGATTGAGTGTTACTCTCCCTGGTCATACCCAAGTGAGAGTTGCACCTTCTCGGGCTGATGATTGGAAGGGGGGAGGGACAAGGCTACACACGCGCACACAGAGGGGGGAAGGGGAAGGAGAGGGACATACACACGTACACGGCCGCATCCAACCCTAGATGAACACATAATTAGAGTGGTAATTGGAGTTTAGTAAGGCTGTCCTGGCAAGGGAACGCCGCACCATTTTCTAAAACGAACCGACAGGCAATAAGGGTAGGGGCATCCAAATACCACTCTACCTTTAACTCATTGAATTTCACCAAGTCGGGGGATTAAAGGAGAAAAGAATTTTCAGACGGCACAGGCTTGAATAATGGGTCTAACTGAGCTTAGAAGGTCAGGGGCCAACGGTATCGGGTAGCTGGGGAAGAAGCGGAGAATAATGGTTAGCAACCCATTCTTAGAAACTGTATCGCAAGAACGAATTGTGATTTGGTATACAAAGTGAAAAATGAAAAAGGAACACTTTTTGTTCAGTAAAATAAAATGAAAACGCGCTTTTTTGGACGATTTTTGGATGATCATGGCCGTCTAACATTCCATCGACGACGGTGATGTGTGGTTATTTTTGACAATGCATTACTCCTTTCATTTCAACATTTCATCGACGTTTGGATGGCTCTTACTTCCTTTCATTTCTCCGCATGCTCCCACTACAGGATGGATAGATAAAAAGGACATTCTTGGTTCCGAGGGACTCTACCAAGGCGCTTGAGATTGATTTTTAAATGCTATTGGCTGTTCCTGTAGACGTTATACTATTATGAAGCGGCGTAGGATTTGTATCTTCCCACCATCGGGATGGTTTGCATGAGTTTTCCTCTCCCCGCTCAATACTATCTAACCCTCAGGATGAGGTAGGGCCAGTGGCGCTAAGTAGTGGCCGGCTTGAGCATCCATCCTAGACCGTCGGTCATGTTATTCTCCTGGGGCGCTATTCAAGTCACCATCAGGCTATGTACCAGAATAGGCAGATATTGGGTACATATGTATTCGTCATCGAGCAATTCAAGGATTTTAGATCAAGGAGGCTTGCCGAAGATTGGGTGCCGGAGTATTACCCTTGGGATACGCCAATTGCCATCCTGGCATTAGAGGAACTCGATGTGAGTGACCAATGGGCTCCACTAAAGCATGGAATTCCTTGGGCAATGTCTTTAGGAGGGCAGGTCCATCAGTGAGGGTATCGGAGGGATAGTTCCTTCCATTCGTCTCTGGTCTACGCTGTATAAGAAGATTGGGGCAAAATGGGGGAAGGTGATTAGACAGATAGAATAATAGATGATATGATCTTAGATGATGGTTGTATCGTAGTCCCATCTTTACTTACTTGGATGGATACGCGGCAAGTCGATTTGGATGGAACCATACAAAACGTAGATACAAACTCATCTACCAAGGGAAAGCTGTCAATAGACGAGCTAAGAGCATCGTTTAGGCGGGATGGATATTTCCACGCTTCACTTACCACCACGCCATATTCTGGCCATACCAGGGCGCATCCCTTCTCGTTCATCCTGAAAGAGAGCTGGGAGCTGCTCCTGGATCATTGAGATAAATTGCTAGTGCCGTGGTGGAAGGATTGGAAACAAAAACATTAACTTATCCGTTTTGCGAGGTAAACAAGCAGCGCAAGGAGGTTATCTAATTCACTCAAAGGACTCTACCTGCAAATGAACTTGAGTAAACCACCGAGTGTGTTCTGGAGCCAGGAAGAGAAGGACAGTCATGGCTGATGTGGGACTGATGCGTAGATCCATGCGGTTACGCGTCTGAAACATTGTGAATGAGTCCGAGGGTTCCGGTGATCCGGGAGGGCTGGAAGAGGACATCGTGTATAAAAACAAGGAAGGTGGTATGAATAAGCATTTCTGCCGTGCAGTGGCTATGGGTAATTAATGGGAAAGAAAGTTTCCAGCTGCAATTCCCCGGAATCCACTCGAGCCCTTCACTACTGCCAGTAATTGATCAATAGACATTGGCAAGGACTGTGCTCATGTTAGTACAGCCTTTGGGTGCGGAGCCTACGGGTATGGAAGCGCGGGACGCGTCAACGCGTGATAGAAGTTCCGAGGAATGCACCGTGTCCCCACCATCTGCAGATTGATCATGGTGTTGAGCATGTATGGCTGGATGACTACTGCTTGCCTCAGAAGCTCACTTCATCCTTTCCTTCCTTTCATCCTTTCTCATTACCGCACCCCTTCAACGGATGCCCATCCCTTCTGGTTATTACTTGAGCACGCTTAGTCCAGCCACCTCGGTTGTCGCCTCGCTGACCGCTCATCTGATCGATGCCTCTACTGAAGACTTGGTTGTTGTGTAGGTCACTTCTGTTCATATACTCTCTCGAGGGTAGCACCTAGACTCCTCAGCCACATCATTTCCGTTATGACACCCTCCCTATCCTTAGACATGTCTCTTCAGTGGCGATTTACAGAAGGGTGAAAGATCGGCTTCAGTCCCTCAAAACTCTCTCCATCCACGGCCACATTCATACTGCACGCATCTACCGACCTGAGGTAGGTTAGAGGGCTGAATTTCACGACAATCACCCTTCCTTATCCGGCTAATGTCCCATCCTTTTGGCTCTCTCTTCAAAGAATCGTGACACCGATATCCTCTTCATCCTCACTGACACCTGTAGAGTGACTTTCATAGCCTTTGATACCCCCCACTTCACCCACCATGTCCTTGCCAAGGGAGACTTCCATGATGTCGTCTACCGCTCTCCTCAGCATGGCCTGCTTCTAGACATTAATTCCTCGAGCACATGGGCCACCCTCCATCTCTCACAGCGTACCCTGAAATTCTTGCCCTTGACCTCGGATAAATTGAGCAATGGTGACTTGGTACCCGGAGAGGCCTTCAATGTCCCCATTGAGGAAGCTCGCCTGATCGACCTTTCCTTCCTCCCAACCCCTACCCAGCCTATCCGGTCCAGGGCTGGAAAGAAGAGAAGAAGGGCTGGATCAGCACAACCCTCCCCTTTATCCCCTTCTGTTCTGATCCTGTGGCAAAACGAACAGGGAGGTCGCCATCTTTCCCTCTACACCCTAAATGTTCATTCACGAGAGCTCAAGAAGGATAGACGATTCATGCACCATGTCAGTAAAACTTCCCATAAGCTTATTCCCATCCCTGAAGGTATGTAATGGGATGATGCCTGAGGAGATCAGTAAAGAGATTTTGGATACCCTTCACTGATCAAATACTTTTTCTTACACCTCTCACTCGTTTTCCCGCTGATCTCATGAATAGCAGGAGGCGTTATTGTCTGTTCCAAGGATGTATACCACTATCTTCACCCTTTACCGCAAGGGGAATCTATCGGGGGCTACCTTTTGACTCCCCTATCTTTCCCTCCCTTGCTTCATCCATGTGTGGCTCATGTCATATGTAAAGATGGCTCTATTCTACTATCCACTGAGCAGGGCTCGCTTTACGCCATAAAGATCACCGACCAGGGATGCAACTCATCTACTACGCCATCAAAAAAAGGTCCCCAAAATTTTAATCGTGCGGATAGAAAGAGCAATTGCGTAATTCTCGCTGTTGGAGATGTAAGTAATGGAGAGAGTATTGTTTTTTTGTGTCATCTCGTATTCACTCATTCAATCAATTCTTCTTTCTCATCCTTCTGGGAATGGGTCATATACACTACTCATAGGCGGTGCCTCCTACTTCATTAGCTCTCCTGGGAGAAGATACTCTCTTTGTTGGGTCTCATGATGCAGATTCTTGCCTTGTTAAACTTGACAGTTCCCTTTGGAAGCCCTTACTCGCCGATTCCACTTTAAAGTGGGGTCCTCTATCTATCATGGACTCTCTTCATAACCTTGCATCGTTGAGTGATATGTGCTTTGTAAATCGAGGCAAGGACGGCTCGGGTGATGTAAGTGTATTTGATCCGTCTTTCCTTTACTTTCTTTCAAGAGTTAGAATCAGAGTAATTCGCCTTTTCATCCATTCTTCACAAATAACTCACGCTTTTAATCCATTCCCTTTTTCCATGCTTTTCTCGTCATTAGAAGCAATTAGTGACATGCTCTGGGTTTGGCCAATACGGCTCCTTAAGGGTCCTGCGAGCCGGGATCGGCATGGCTGAAGTGGTGGATATGGAGCTCCCTGGGATTCAGCGCATGTGGTGTTTGAATAACCGTACTAGAGAAGAGGAAGTGGACGATCAAAGCTCCAAGACTCCCACCCGAATTCTCCTCGGGTTCATGTCCGAGACTCGGTTGATTTCCTTTTCTCACGGCGCGGAGGATAAAGAAGTTGGGGATTGGTCCCAAGCTGAGCAAGTTTCGTTGCCTCCTTTGACGGGGTCTTGCACAACATGGCTGGTTGCTCCTTTGATTACCGCTTCTCCAGCATCTCGCTATGAGATATCGACGAAATCTCCTTTTTTACACGTTACTGCCGAAGAGGCAAGGGTCATTGCGATTGGAGAGGAAATTGGACCACCCGACAGCCTCTCAGCCCAGATACTCGATAGATGGTCAGTGGTCTCTGAAGGTCCTGATCCCATTACCCTGGCCACGTGTAGGGGTAACTCCGTCGCGGTAGTACACAAGGGAGGGTCACATCTATCTCTTCTTCAAGCTACCGAGGATACCAAGCGCTCCACCTGGGCCCTCAAGGAGCACGGAGGATATTATTTTTCCCAGCAAGTCTCATGTTTGGACATGGGAATTACTGATCGAGTGGCCGTCGGACTTTGGAATGATTTTTCTGTTCAAATCCTCATTATTCATCCCGATGGTACTATGCATCCTATCCTTCAGTGTGATCACCGTAAGCTCTTCATGCTGTATTTTGGCCTTTGGGATCATGGAAAAAAGGGGATCATAGTTATTTGTAGACTAATCATTCCTCACCTACCCAGCCTCCCTACCCCGTTCTGTGATCATGTGTTCCTGGGATGATGATAATGGAATGAAGGATCAAAAGGCAATGCCCATCGATCATACTATCATCTCTTCTACTTTCCTCATTAGTGCGCTTGGTAAGTCCTTATTTTAATTCCTTTGTACTGTACCCTTCCCATGTTAATTGTTCTGTTATTATTGACTTAACATCAACAGGAGATGGGCAGATCTACACCAGGGAAATCACCATGGATGAACCCTCCTTAGGCAAACCAAGCATAGAAGTAGTGGGTCGAAATGCAGCCGTGTTACAGAGCATGGAAATTGTAAATCCAGGAGGGAGGACTAAAGTAATATTCACCGCCGGGGCGGAATGGCCAAGATTAATTCATCCCAGGGGAAGTTTAACTAGGGATACGGCAGGAAGGCCTTACTCCAACATTATCCGTCCCAGTATTACCTTGGTCCATTCTCAAGCCCCATCTCAGCTGGCTCATGCCCACATTCTCCCTCTTCCCATCACCTCTGCCTCCCAGGCTATGGCCTATGCCTCTCCAGAAGAACTTGGGATTGGAAGGATGGATGCACTAAGTCAAGTTCAAACCCGCACTTTGATGCTATCTGAGCTTCCAGGCTTCAAGCCAGCTACAGGCCTAGGAAAGGAGCATGAGGGTGAGGAACCTAGGCGAATAATCCATTGTGGGGCTAGCATGGCTTCCCTGGCTATCCTTACCCTTGGGCGTTGCCCAGACGAATCCGCGGTACTATCGGGGACTGACTCTTCCATAATTCATTCCCGTCTCATCCTCATCGATGACGGTCAGGAAGATTTTCGTGGTAAGTTTTATTTCGGTGAATGGAGCTTCTTTGCGTGTTTAGGGATGGAGTGAATTATCACACTCATTAGTCAACCTTCACTCTACTACCAATCAGTATTGGACTCGGTGGATTTCCAGCGACATGAAGGGGGCTATAGCTTAGCTTTTGGCTCCTTCTCCTCTCATACGTCGCGAAACTATTTGATTGTGGGAACTGCCTTTGACGAAGTGGATAGAGAGGGTATTTGTACACGCGGGCGAATCCTAGTGTATGAAATTATCGGCTCAGGCATGAACGATCGTAGACTAAGGACGGTACATGCTTTCGTGGTACCTGGGGCCGTATTGGGCTTAGCCATCACTCATAATGCCCTAGAAGATGAATCAATGAAGGATGGGTGGGCCTCAGGTCTTCTCATGGCCGGGGTTGCAGATCGCCTAGTGGGCTTCAGATGGCACGAGACAGAAGAGAGACTTGAGGTACAATCCAGTCTCGGAGGTTTTACTCAGGTGCTCTCCCTAAGTCCATCCTGCTCCGGAGATGCCATTGTCAGTGTGGGTGACATGATGTGGGGGTCTTCCATTATCCGGTTTGACCCATTGGCCTCGCCTGCTTCTCTTGATAACGGGAGAAGGGGGGGGCTTGTAAAGGTGGCCGGCCACTCTGAGACTGTATGGACTACGGCCATGACCATGGCACATGATACGGTTGTTGTCCTGGGGGACATGGAGGGAAATATTCGGATCAAAGGGCAGCTTTCCTTCATGGATACCTCTGGAGGCATCTTGGAACAAGAATCCCGTACAGAGATGGAGGAGACCAGGGTTCCTGGTCTTGCTGATAAGATGGATCGTCTAATTCCTCTTTCCTCCTACCATCTTGGACAGCAGATTAACCGGATCATCCCAGGTAAGAGAGGGCTTGATTTGGTCGCGTGAGCGCTAGCTGCGGCCAATATCTACTCACGCTTCTTTACCGCTCCTTTTAGGTAACTTTGGAAATTCCTCCTTTCCCACTGCATCCCAACCTCATGTCGCTAAGGCTCATGCATCTGAAAGTGATCATTATAATCTGAGGAATCTTATCCTGGGGGCAACCAGTGGCCAGATCCTTCGTGCCATCTATTTACCGGAGAAGAGGATTCATAATATCCTTCTCAGTCTGCAACGTGTCCTTGTTAGGTATCTAAAGCAGGACCCTACGTGGGGCGGGGGCTTGGATTACTCTGAGTGGAGAAGATTTAGTTTGGAATTCGGGGAGGATGATGAGCTTATAGTGGATGGAGATCTGCTTCAAGCCTTCCTGTGCCTTTCATCCCCCGAACAATCCAGTATCTGGGAGGCATTAACCAAGGAGCTCATCCCATACACGGTATCCAATCCTATGGAGAAGCCAACTGAAACCCTAAACGAGATTCTAGGTATTCTAGAGACTCTTTCCTAGAGAGGGGATTCGTGTGTATGTTGCCTGAATGTATGTGTGAAATTATTCCGGCTGATCCTCAAATGATATCGTAAAATTATTAAGAATTGCCATAAGATGCATACAGAGAGGAACAAAGTACAATGATCTTGTGGCCATGCCTAAAACCTTCATCCCCTCCCCCAAAAGGTCCATCATCGATCCACACGCACGGCATCCCCACTAATGCTAATTACCGCATAAGCCGTCCCCTTGAGATTATCCTCACATTCCATCTGCTCCATGACGTATCCAACAAAACCATTGGCTCCAAGGCCCTGAAGATGAGCCTCGAGAATCCGATAGACCTCGGACATAAACCGTTCGGTGAACTCGCGAATGTCTCCATCAGGACCTCCTTGAATGTGCTCCTCCTTGACAAAGTGGAGTACCATCCTTCCATAGTGTGTCACCACAGGATACGGCAAGGTGGAGAGAGGGGTGATGAGGATATCTTCACGATCAACAGGGCCGGGCGGATCGGCCGGTCGGCCATCTACAGTATCAACCGCCCTGCTCACCTCCTTTTCCTGCCTCACCTCCTCCATGCTCACAGCCGTCATGCGGACTTGGAAGATTAAGCCGTCCGTGATAGCTACGGAGCTTGAGACCCCGGCAATTACGAAGCACTGAGTACCTGCCATCGACTGACCTAAGGCATCGTACAGCTTTCGGTAGACCGAGGCAAATTGTCTGTTAGGATGATGGGAGAGGAGTCGGATCTCTCCAGTCTGAATGGTCTTGTGGAAGACCGTTGGGGCCATCTGCACTGTTCGGCCTCCTGTACGCTCCACATTTGTGAGACGCAATCCATGGAAATTCTCCTCAAGTAAGATGGCCACCATGTCCTCATCTGCCTCATCATCCACCTGAACCACCATGGCATGTCCTTCTTCCCCTCGGTAAAGCCGTGGATTCTCCGGTCCCTTGGTAGTATCAACCGAGGAGCGTCTTCTCCTAAACTTCGGAGCCGGATTACTCGTTTCTTCGCTGACCTCCCCTTGGATACCAGTATCGCCATCATCATGATCATCATCGGTGGCCTCATCGGTCGACGTGTCTGTGTCCCCTAGATCATTTCCTTCAGTATTAGGAATCCGGCGATTTCCAAAGGATGCAGGTAAAGGCCCCTTGGAACGAGCAGCGCGATCCTGGAAGGCAGCCTCAAGCTTCTGACGATTTTCTTCGCTGAGCTTCATGATCCGTTCCTGTGTGAGAAGCAATCCTTTGTCCTCCTCATCAACCACATCCAAATTCCGTGAGATGGTCAGTGACGCGGGAGTAGGGAGAGCAGAAACATAGTAGGCTGTGCCGGTGGCCACCGCCATTAGGAGATCATGACCGATGGTGAGCTGGAAACGAAGGCCAAAAACGGCATTCATACCCAAGATGTGCAGCTTCAGCATCAATTGCCGATGTATATCGTACTCCACAAATGGCAAAGCCTCACTCACAATGGCTGCGTGACTATCACCTTCCTTGTGCTTTTTTGCACGACAGATACGAGCCTCAACCAAGTGTCCATCCGTTACGACATCCAACTCGGCCGGGGGATCCATTGTGGCCAGGATAATCTCCGGGACATACCTTCGATGGCACAGGCCACATCGATGGGTCGAGACAGGAAAAGACGAATGATGCCGCCCTGATCGAGGGACGTGGCACATTCGACAACCTTTAGGAGTAAATAAGGGTCATTAGAATTCACTACTCTCTTTCGTGTCATAAAAAGGTACGTCCCACGGTCCAGACCAATATATAACCAACCCATCTTACCTGAAACACGTGATCTGAAGGGACGACGCCCTTCCGAGTGCTCCAGTTCACCATGCGGTTGCCCCCTCCTTTTTCGACGACGTGTGTTAGTCACATCTGCGCTCCACTGACCCTGCTCATGGACAGGTTCGGCAGGCGAAGGAGGCTCCGATGGATCTAGAGTGTAGGAGGAGAAAATTGAAGTGGTGGTGGTATCTATCTTTGGATCCTTTCCAAGGTAAAGAGCATGTGGTAGATGTCCAGTACGCGGAGGTACAGATGGGATAAAGTCCGCCAACTCATCATACTCATCATGCCCACATCCTCGGCTGTCCTTTCCAAGCCTACCTTCCATCCCATCTCCATGGCCTTGATCTCCGGGAGTACGATAAGATAGAACAGCATTTTCCCTACCTGGGGATGATCTTTTTCTCCTTTCCCCACCCGCTATACTTGAGAGCCAACCCTCATCAAGAACTACGGCGGTTCCAGAAGCGGTAAGCACACATAACTCCTCATTCACAGTCATGTTCTCTGTATATCCAAGGACATGGACACACCCTAGAGCTCGAGTATGAGATCGTACTTCCTCCCGTACTTCATCCCACCAGATTTCTCGAGTCCGAACTTCATCGTCCTCAATGAGTTTAACAGCTTTCACTGAGACAACACCTCCTAGCCGGATAATGGTTCCAACAGGAAGGGAACGTAAAGGCAGAAGATATTGCTCACCCAATCGATGGGAAATGGGGGCCGAAATAATAGAGCCTCCACCAGTTGTAGTGCCTCGTGAATTACCATACGGACTTGACCGGTGATCTCTTTGAGCCATTGCCTGCGGCTCCGACATGGAAGGGGGCATCATGGTGGGGGCGGGTGGTATAGAGACTGAGGGAAGGGAGGAAGAAGAAGAAGAGGAGATGGAAGACTGCACCTCCATAGGCTGTAGGGAGGATGAAGTCATCGAGGCAGGTGGAGGAAGGGGGGCTAGAGTGGAGGGAGCAGGCGGTGGGGAGGAAAAGTGCGATAAGGCTTCGCCTGCTTCCCTTTTTCCCTTCTCCGTACTCATCACTTTCTCCTTGTCCTCCTCATCCCTGAAAACATGAACATCTATCCCAGTCGTCTGGATCTCACGGGATGTCCGAACCAGTAAGGGAGATGGCTTTTCCCATTCCAACCGGACAGCACAAGCGATAGCTCCAGCTGAAATAATTCTTTCAACGTTCTCTAGGTCAAAACGTTGCTGATATCCGATAACCGCATCTGCGCCCATATCGAGTGCCTTACGACCTACGGTACGTCGAAGACGTCCAGCCAATCGAAAAAAGAGCTTTTGGCGGGAATCATTACTCGAGCGTGGGGTGCGGAAATTATCACTCCAATGGAACTCAGGGTCATCCTCAATGAGCCGAGCATCCACCAGTCCAAGGACCGCAGTGAGGCGCATGCCTGCGGGGATCCTAGCCACCGAAAAGATCCGAACCCCGGCTGAGGAGTCGCGGAATTTATTGACGTCCCCAAAGAGTTCGAGCCGCACGCTTACATGCAGAGATCCACGAATCCCACAGAGTGAGTCGTAGATGGGGAACCACCCGGCAATCTGATCTGGAGCCGCTGAGGTAAGAAGAGGATTGAGATCCACCAAGATGGTGCCCACCGTGTCGTTAGCCGAGATGGTATCATAATCCAGGACCCGAAATTCTAGAGGCTCATCCTGCAGGTCCACATCGTCGCTCACCTCATACCGAAAATCCTCTCCCCATACGGGATTCAGGGTCTTTCGAGCAATGGAGGTGCGTTGGGTGTCAAAGTCAGCGAAGCGAACCTCCACAAACGCATCAGTCAACTCGGACTTTCGGTCCATGACCGGAAGATTCTTGGCCGCAAGGACCTTCACCTTAAGAATACAAGGCATGGGAGTAGGTGAGGGAAGCTTCAAGGTGTAAGGAAAAAGAGCTGAGGATGGAGAGCAGAGGCGCAAAACTGGGCAAGACACACGGATAACAGTGTGAGATACCTCAGGCTGGTAGCTGTGGTGGTGGTGGCTTATATGGGAGGACGGCTGAAATGCTGACGCCACCAAGTCTGGCTATGCGAAGGGAATGATATGGGTGGTCTGGGGTAATCAGGACGTGTTTTGCTCAGCCACATACCATTTGTCCTTTCTCCTTTCCCTCTTCCTCGATCCATTTCCTCATCGTCCCAAGAACTCCTTGAAAAAATAAGCTTAGCATTCATCCCATCCATAGTTAGGTATCATGCCAAACACACTGAAGTGCACGCCGGATCGCCGGCTTCTCCACTCAAACTTTGAGGGATATCGCCTCTCCTTTGACACGCCCTTTACACAAGCTCAGCATCATCCTTTGCCTCCAAGCGGGTTCTCCCCTCCTACACTATCTCGGGAAATCATGATTCCTTATCAAGAGGTTAGAGTTAGGTCATTGTACAATCATCTCTTTCCTTCGGCCGACAGACACCAGTACTACTATATTGACCCAAAAAATACGGTGCACGCCATGAACAGTCATCTTCAGGTAGGTTGGCCAAAAGAGATTTATTGCTATAAATTCACCTCCCTAACTCTAACCCTACATTTCATCCAACCCTATTCACTGATCAGACAGGGCATCAAATGACGATACAACCCGTGTTTACCATGCCAATGCATACACACACCACCCAGGATGTCCCATCATCCAGGGAAAGTCATCATGCTTTTCCCTCCCTCACTCAAGTGGGATCCTTCATCATTGCTTCACCAGGTGACGGAAATATCCATGTGTACGACCAGGACCAATCATCCTACTTGGGCTCAATTCCCTTCCACCCACCCTCCCAAGAGGAGGATCAGGCCAGCCCCTGGCCATTTCTAATTCAAGCGAGTCACATCTCCTCCGCATCATCTGACTCTAGTCCGATTATCCTTATTTCCGGCACGAATCCTACATCTTCTGCTCCCGTTGAGGTGTATTTTGTGCATCTAACCCTCGAGAATTCGAAGCACGTCCAAGATCTCAATGTTTCGTTGACTTACCGTGTAATCAAGGGCTTACGTGGCCAGGACTATCCCGTATACGCTCATTTTCATCCATCTTACGAAAACTGCTTGATAGGATCGATTGGAGGATACGAGCCCATCCCACTGGAGCCATCCTCCCCACTACCACCGCCTCCCAGTGATGTGAAGGAGGCTTCCTCCGAAAGTGAAGGCATGAGGAATATTTTCCCTAAAGATACCTTCCCTGGAACCTCGTACACTTGGAGCCAAAATGGAGATCGCATTTGTCTTTCCTTACCTCTTCCTTCCAAGGATAAAGGAGATGTTCACGTAGGTCTAGGTGCGGACGCTCTTAGCCTTCACTCGACCTCGAGACCTCTTCCACGTATCTTGCCCTTCTATGACAGGGTAAGTAGCGAGAGCCGATGGTCTATCCGGGAGATGGGTGCAGATGAGGGTCGAGTCCTTGAGGTTAACTTGATCAAAGTGGCTTCCCTATTACGATGGCCGCATATTTGGAAAACGGATGATGGAGTGATGGAGGAGGGGATTGTCAATGCTACCTACCCGGTCGATTTGGAGGATGATGGAAATGAGGAAGCTGAGTCATCCGGCTTACCAGCTCTCATCCTCCCCTCTGCCATCGCAAACAGCGACGGACTCCACATGCGAAGTATGACAATTGAGGATGATGATGCAGGAGATGATGAAGAGGATGAGTCCTTTATTTACCCAACCTTTCACCTCTGGTCTCTGCACCAGACCCGGCCGATCTCTACGCTATCCACAGGAAGCCAAGGATGGTTAGGCGAGGCTTTACCCGTGAGAGTGAATTCTGAACCGGAAAAGTCTTTTCCAGGGCTATTTGTTCGATACGACATTGATGGTCTCATCTACACCCCTACTTTGCAAGCAGAGGACCATAGGCTCTCTTTGAAACACACAGGGACTGTTAGCGCTTTTGGGTACATCCGATCCAGCAAGACAGAGGCACGTTTTGTTTTCGCCCTAGACGGAGGGATGAGTGATTGTGGCATTATTGTGGACATGGAAAGGCGTGCCTACCTGTACACCAGCCCCTCCTCTGAGCATGAAGACTTTGGTGTTCAGAATATTGCCGAACTCGGATCAGGACTAGTAATGGGCTGGGGTGTTTCGCCTGATCATTCTGGGTTACTTCTTCTGACCGAGGCGTCCCTTACCTTCATCCCTCTTCAATGAATGCGTGAATCGGACTTACTTGGATTGCAACTTTTGAGGCGTGCTTAAGATGAATGCTGAATGGAGCAAGAACAGATGTGCAATATGATCATAAGGTCATTTTGCCTTTATTGCCGAAATGGGATATCTATGCGAGTGATAATTCTTATGGCATGCCGATTGTATTACTGCACCCAAAAGGTATAACGTTGTAACCTTGAATGTTTCCACAACACGCATAGCTTTCTATTGCTAATCCTCCGCAGATACTGTTTCAATTGACGCGAAATATCTATGCCTATAGCTAAGAGGGAAGCTTGAATATATTTTCTACGCGAAGCTATGGTATTGCTAATGATGCTGAGACAATCACATGCCTGGTCATGCCCCGAGTTATCCTGCTTGGGCCCTGAGGCCTTCCTGGTAACGAAGGTTTCTTCGGGTGACGGTGGGCAGGGCGTTTCTGTAGTATCCGAGTACCTGCTCTATCGAGTGCACGTAGAGAGCGTGCTCTTGGTACCACGCAGGCCAGATTTATGGGCGATGGCGCGTTCGGATGTCCCATGCCTACCCCATCGGGGAAATAAAAGGATTTTATATCATCATCATCATCAAATGGCACTACTTACCATCTTGAGTCGACGCATCTAAGAATGCTGAGGTTTCCAAAAGGCTCTAGGTGATGCATGCATATATGTTATACTATGAGAATCAAATCGTTATCATGGATGCTCTACGTGATCCCATGCAGTGTGTCAGGGAGCATAAAATAATTTGTTTACCGCCCTCTAACGGGCGATATCAATGGTGAACAAAGAGAGCAGTTTTAGATACAACATTGTGTGTTCCTTGGTCATGTATTCCACATCAGCGCATGAAAAATAAATAAAAAGGGGCTATTTTCCATGCATCAGTAACTGGTAGGCTTGGAGTCATTGCTGATATTGCACTTGATACTAGCTTGAATAAGGACAGATTTTTTCAAGAGCTGGGAACTTTGGGAATGGGCATCACAGGCCTTGGGGACGGTGATGCAGCAGAGGACAATGTTGGAGTTAGACTTGTCGTTTTGAGTGTCTTTGTCAGAGCGGTTACATCCGGAAATGGACTCTTCCTGGCTAGAGTAGACCTGAAGGGAGTCTGGGACGCCACTGGGATCCTTCAGATAAAGTGGTTTGGCGACTTTGGTAAAGGAATCTCTGTCGCAAAAAGCAACATATCCAGCCTCCATAGAGCTGGTCTGGTCGACGGCGAGAACCGTAGGTGCAGCAATGACGAAGACGAGGGAAAGAAGAGAGCGGAATAGCATGTTGTTGGGATGGTGAAATCCAAAGTCCGGCAATGGATGCAATAGTTTGGAGACAGATATTGAGGGCAATGAAGCGGCCTGCGCAGAAGAGGTGATGGGAGGATAGGTTGAATCAGGAGTAAGTAGGAGGAAGAGAAGGAATATACATCTCATCAGGGGGTAATTGTATTCGTGTGATTGTCTTAAATACTTAAATGCAAAGGATGAAGGCGGATACGGGGATCTGGAAAATATGGGACCCGGTAGCATTCCTATCCTCCTGTTCGGGCTGGCACATCTCAGCAGCAACGGAGCAAGATTACCTTGTCGGGGATGTTTCACAGATCCGTCAGGAGTATCCCACCTCCATCAATCCCTTTGCTCAAGTTAGCAAGATACAGGATATGGGGATGCACTGAGAAAGGGTGGTAATTGCCAATTAGATTAGGTTAGGGGAACACAGGTACATGGCTTTTGAGGAGGCAAGATAAAATCGGCCCCTTACTGACACTGTCGGAGATTCCAGGTGATGCGCTTTCTCTATTGGTATTCGATGTGGAGTCTCCATAGGGAAGTGTAGCATGTAATGGGTTTAAAGTCCGTCCATGTGGTAATGCTCTTTCGTGTGGAGAGGGATGATCTCAGGCCAGCGGATCTAATAATAGCGGCCATATCCAAAACCGCCTCTTAAACAAGATGATGCTAAAAGAAAGAGAACGGGCTGACCTTATGTAAAATCACAATTTCCTTCAGGATACTTTTATATGCAGAGAATAAAGAATTGCTCATCCGCCCAAGGAAAGCCTATTTTTTTTATCTTTTAGTAATATCTTGACGCCTAATGATGATGGCGGACGGTCGGGTTACCTGCGTGTATTATCTAGATCCGCTGTTCTGGGTAGTTCTCCGAAAAGATGAATACATGGGGTTTCGAATGCTCTGTTCCCTCGCTTGGTCTTTGGGTTAATCATGTTTAGACTTGAATTAGATCATTAAGATGAGGTTTTCCTCATGGCACGTTTCTGGAAATAATTCCATGGCATTAATGATGATAAAATGAGCGTACATCTCCCTTATAGGGGTCGTACGACCTCTTAATCCTCTCCAAAGCTACTTATGAACGTGCTTTTTTAAACGATGATGATAAAACCGTTCTATTATCCCCAAGTGAGGCAGGCAATAGGAATGTCCGAACACAGTACCCACCCAAGGGCCGGCATGCGTGGTATCAGGGACTAGGTCCCCGACGTGCACCCTATACAAAAATATTCATGGATGCTACAGACACCTAAGGCCCACCTTCACCTGAAGGAACGTTCGCCACCATTGACGTACTTTTTTAAACTTACCATACAGTAATGCTCGGAATCATGGACACAGCCAGAGCAACATAGTTGGTATAGAGGCCAGAAAATAAATGGGGTTTCAAAGCAAACCAAGGACACAGCCATGGTCAAGAGCAAACTCTTCATGCGGCTTAAGCCATTCCCCTAATTTAACGTGATGGGACTACAAGGAAACCGAAAAAGCGACATGAACATAGTACGAAAATTCATTATACACAGCTTCTCTCATTCTCTCCTTATTCATCATAGTACCCATAGCCATCCTCTCCACTGTCATGACCATAGTCATCATCCACATAGGTCTCCTCCTCCTCTTCCTCATCCGCCTCCTCGTCATCATCTCTCGTGGTAGCTTTGGCCTTGGAATCCTCGTTGGCGGTGTCCTGAACAGTAGATCCTTGGCCAGAGGCTTGATTCAAAGCATCACGAGGATCCCCAGGCTCTTCAACCACCTGCAATTCGTTCTCTTCGCCGTCCATTAGCCCTTGATGACTCTTGGAAGGAGTCTTCACTCGGTGCTCCTCAACTCCAGCGCCATCTAGATCCTCGGCAAGAACCTCTCGGAGCTTATCATAATTGACCTTATTACTCTGTCGTTGTTGGGAGAGGACTTGGATAGCCGCTGCAGTCATGGAGGGGGCCATCTCTCGGTTAAATCCAGCCTGTCGCTCAGCCTCACGTTTCTTCCGCTGCCTCGCCTTCTTGGCCCTCCCACCTGCTCCACCATACTGAAGACCCATACTTTGGGCCTGTAGGGCCTTCCTCTCCTTCTCCCGCATGAACTCTCCATTCTCGGCTTCCCACCGCTCGGTCTTGACCTTGACCTCCTCCTCTTCCATGATAATCCCGATGATCTCTGGATCATCCACATCGGACCACAGGGAGACGTCCTCCTCCTCCACCTTTTCCTTCGTGTCCTCGTCTGCCTCTTCAATCGCCTCCTGGGAGTCCTTCATCATCTTTGCTAAATCGAGCTGAAAATCTTCCTCCTCTTTCTCCTCCTCTTGAGCATCAGGGGGGGTGAGCCGGGCGCGCTTCCTTCGACGGGAAAATTCAAGTCGCTCCCGGGCCTTGGCATTACGTATCAAGGTCTGTTCCCGGTATGTCCGATCAAATTCAGCAAGAAACGAAGCATCCTCTTCGGGAGTCATGAGATCCGAGGGGAGAAATGGACTAGCAAGAGAGGGTTTGTCCTTTCCTTTCCCCTCTCCAAGCCCCTTGGCCATTTCCAGCTCCATTTGAGTTATTCCCTCCTTATCAAACGATTCCAGAGCCTCGACAGCTGCGGCGACGGCTGCATTTACCTTGGCTGTGGCCTTAGCCCGGGCAAAGGCCGGGGGATCGCAACTTTCCTCTAGCCAGACCGATTGAAAGTCGGAAACTGTCATGGCCGACGACGGTGTTTTTTCAAATTCATTCAGTCTGTAGAGAATCCAAGAGGTAAGTGGGATAAAAAAGAAGGGGTGAGTACGAGCAGGATGATATGTAAGGCATAGGGGGATCGACTGCAAGACTCACCTTCTCTGAAGAGTGGCATCTCCAATTTTGACGACACGAATCACCTCTTTCTTTGTCCTACGGAAATCATGCATACGAGCAGCAATCAGCAGACCTACAAAAGATATAGGTTTAGTGATGATGGGAATAAACACACATGTACACGCCCTTCTCAGCCGTCATAGTTTGATCATATACATACAGGCGCCGCAGATACCCGAGGGCCGACGACCGGTCTGAATCCAATCAATACTCATACGTCGCACAAGACGGAGGGCATCCGCCGCAACTGCCTGAGTCTTATCGCCAAATTCCAAGGCAGCGGCGAAACGATGGATGTAGATGGAGGGATCCACCAAAGGAAGCTGCAGCCCCAAAAGTTTCACCAGAGTAAGGAAAGTTGCACCAATGACAAAGACATTCAACTGAACAGGAGAAGAAGTATTAGATCAGGCCATGGGAAAGAGAGGATATGTACAGCGTACGGTGTCCTACCAGGTCATTCATTCTACGCATCTTACCTGGAGTAGATCTGAAAAATCAATGAGCATATGAGAAGTGCGTTCCATACGGCATGCAATGTAGAGACATACTGCGGCCACGTGAACGGTACGGCGACCACGAGTAAAATTCTGAGCCAAGGCGAGGTTAAAGTACCGACTGGCAGATTCTATGTAGATTTCGGGGATACGAAGGGCAACGGCGAGAGCCTGGATGCGCTGCTTACCATTCTTCATGGCTTGTTGCTTCCCTTCGGTACCATGGAAGCGACGGTTTGGTCCGGAGAAACCGACACTGAGGGCACCAGCACCAACGTATGTTCCCTGAAGGACAGCTGCACCATTGGATTTTTCACCAAAGCTCACCTCCGATACAATGGTGTTTTCTTCGAGGACCTACACGAGAAGGGTCAAAAGAATGAAGGATGAGTATGCTATAGAGTACAAGTCATCCAGGATCCAGGACACGTACGAGACCACACTTGCTGCAGTAGCTATTACCCTCAGCCTCATTCTGCAGAATGGTACCACCACACTCCAAGCAAGGCATAGTAGATGTATAAGAAAGGTAAACAAGGTTAGAGA
>KZ987730.1:0-44191 GCA_003614145.1 Piptocephalis cylindrospora
AGGGTCCAAGAATATTGTAAGAGAGGGGAGAGGCACGAGCGTGAGCGAGAAGAGATAAAAGAGGAAGAAGAGGCAAAGGAGGAAGAAGAGGAAAAGGAGGGAGAAGAGGAAAAGGAGGTAAAGGAGGTAAAGGAGGTAGAGGCAAAGGAGGAAAAAGAGGTAAAGGAGGCAAAAGAGGAAAAAGAGGTAAAGGAGGAGGAAAAGGCCAGGGTATTTGCTGTGGATTGCGAAATGTGCAAGACCGAAGTTGGCGCAGAGTTGACCCGAGTCTCTGTCTTAGAATTTACTCTGGATGAGGAAGAGAGAAAAGGGGAGGTGATTGAACGGATGGATGAATTGGTCATGCCCTCTAGGCCGATCCTGGATTACCTGACCAAATTTAGCGGGATTACCGCCGAGATGATGGTTGGGGTAACGACGACCCTAGCGGATATACAAGGCCAACTTCTGGATCTCCTTTCCCCCAGGGATATCCTTGTCGGTCACTCCCTAAACAGTGACCTCGTCGCCCTCAAACTGCTGCACCCCCGGGTCATTGACACCTCCCTACTCTATCATCATCCCAAGGGTCCTCCATTCCGCGCGAGCCTCAAATGGCTCGCCCAGCGCCATCTCAAAAGGGAGGTGCAGACATCAGGGGATGCTGGACACAATAGTTTGGAAGATGCACAAGTCTGTGTGGATCTTGTCAAGGCCAAGGCCAAGAAGGGTTGGTCCTTTGGCCGGTTTGATAGCCACCAAGAGTCCATTTTCGCCCGAATCTCCCGAGTGGGTTTAAAGGCGGGCATGGTGGATTATCAAAAGGCCATCCGGCCCTTCCTTATTTGCTTCTCTTGACCCCTTTCCTTCTATCTTTGCTTTCGTACCCTTATAATCCTCTGTGTTTACCCAGCCCTCCCGTAATCCCTCCACGTCGGCTCTGGGATATTCGGCTTCCCTCATCTCCGCAGCTGTTAAGCACATTCTCTCCAGGAGCATGCCCTTACCCTTTTCGGCTGCCAAAGTACGATTTTGCTCCCGTAGCTGCTTATTGGTCATAGGAACATTCAGTAGCGCTAGCTGAGGGGCATGGACCTGGTTTCCATCTCCAGGCCCCTTGACGGGGAAAATATGCGAAAAGTACTGATCAAGGACTGGGAGGTCCTTATAGACTGAAGCAGTAGCCCTTTCCATCGTGGCTAGCAGGGCCCGGTGTTGGAAATTGGTCCAGGGAATGGGCCGATAGTCCAGTGGAATAGTCAGATCAACAGGATAGGAGTAGAAAGGATCTGGGGTGAGCATCGGAACATGTAAAAGGAGAACATGCCGGATCAGGGCACGTTGCTGAACCAGGAGCCAAGAAGGGTTTGTCCCACAGCCCAGACACCAGAAGATAGCATCACGTACATCGACTGCGGAAATACTAGTCTTGAGCTTAGTGGTGTCCAGAGTAAATGACGGGAGAGGCTGGTCGCTTGAGCGGGGCCGTACCTGTTGGGGTACCAAACCCTCCATACCCTTGACCGGGGAGCGGTCATTCTTGGCTTTCTTGATTTTTTTCCCTTTTTTTGCCGCCACAGTCCATCCTGCAGCCTTGTCCTTCTCGGACAGAATAATTGGGGGACGGGAAGCGGGTTGAGTCGTAGGTGGAAGCGTCGGTTGACTGGAACTTGCCTCCGGAAGCTCTCCCTCCTCCATCATGTCGTCAGATGTCTCCTCCTGTCCCGCCTGGTCGGACAAGTCTAAGGACTCAAAAGGATTGACTTCACGTTCTTCCACTCCATCGTGGACTTTGCGACGCTTCTTGGCTTGGGTAGGGGAGGCAGATTCTTGCGAGTTCGTGGTGACATGAAGAGACGGGTCATTGCTAGGTTCTGCGATCGGAGGGGCTCCTTGATCCAGGTGACGCTTTCCTCTCTTCATCCTCCTAGGGGACATGGTGATGAGGTGGCGGGATGAAGAAGTAAAGTCTTTCCAGGCAGCTGAGCACCTGGGCTAGATAGTTTCTACTTGGATGTGCTGGGACGCGAGAATGACAGAGCGCGCCCCACAGTGGAACATGGCAATTCTACGACATCGCACTTTTTGCACATTAGTCTCGAGATTAGCGAAATTGGACGAAAACACCCCTGACCAGTATCTCCATTAGAGTGATCTCGTACGCGGCTGAACGAGGACATGCTTATCATTTAGGGACTGAAAGATTCATTGAAGAAGAAAAGATGGGGGATCATGAGAAGGTTTCTGCCCGATTGACTTGTGAAAAACTTGGGAAAAGAGGAGGATGTTAGTTTTTCCCAGTACATTTTCATTGCTTACAATGATAAATGAGGACGCGTATATTTACCCATTCAATGAAAGACTGCCGCATTGAATAGTGGTATGTGCGTAAAAACATAGGAACAGGACTTGCAATTTCCAAGTGTAGGAGATGTATACATAATGGTCACGAGTTGATATGAAGAGCCATCTTTGCATTACCATTATTCACACTATGTTCCCAAGCCAAAGGTACAAGATACCAAATGCGGTAAAATGTACTTACCAACCAAAATCACCCCAAGCTAGCTGCCCTTCCCCTATACCCCTCTCCTTTATCTCACCGCCCACAAACCATCATCACCTACTCCCCTTCCCCTGACCTGATTTATCTGGAAGAGATGGGCAGGCAGGATAGATGATCCATTTCATATCCTCACACCTTCCCCTGAGGCATGATGGCGCGAATATGTATTTACTTGTATGAAACTTCCCTTTCTTGATACTTAAAAGGGCCTTTGTGTTTTCAAGAGAGATCTGGGCATATAAGGACAATGATTAAAAGGCCGAATGAGACGAAATAAACCGAGAGGCCGATGTATGTCTACTTGCTTGCTTTTCTTTTTCCAGCCCTCCTCAATTCCCCTCCATTGCGGATCATCTCCATCGTCTTTTTCCCGTGCCAATATCTACGATTAGAATGCATTTTCGGCACATGCTCCTTTCCATGATCATTCTACTCTTCTATTTAGAACCATATAGTGCCCAGCGGCTTCACAAGAATAGACCAAGAGTCGAATCATCACATAAGTCGGAAAGTTCCTTGTTCCTTCCCCCAGAAGGTGTTAAAGGAAGGCGTGGATCTCAAAGTCAATCAGGCTTTTTAATTAGACCATCTCGCGCATTAGAGGATATCCAAGTGGTTCAGAGGGACACAGACATGGATGAAAGTGGTCGTAACCCTATCCAAAGGTCGAGGCCAACTCAATCAAGAAGAAGAACAAGAGCTGGTAGGAGGAAGCATGGCCGACGGAGAAGATCTGCCCCAGTCGAAGATGAGGATAATGATTCACCAGTAAAGGAAAGGAGAGTTGGGGGCTTTTTTACCTTGTCACACTTTTCACCTACCAGCCAGAACTGGCACTTGTCCTCCCGTGATGGTGTAGTCTTTGGACGAATCCCTGGGCAGGGACGTATTTTTTGACCTAGGGTGCTTAAGGGTACCCATGCACAAGGGATGCATTGCGTGGTCATTGAAAAGAGATAAAGCCATCGATGAGATACAAGCTGTAACTGTGATGGGGATGTCCTAAGGTCATTATGTGCGTTTATCTTGAAACATTTCTTTTTTTCATGGATTTTCTATTCTTTATCGTGTTCATTGAGTTCATGCTTCCTATTATTCATTATCCCCTTAATAGTGAAAAATGGCCAATTTGTTGGCCCCATATTCGTGCCATATTATCTCGTTTATCGAGGAGCTAGGGAACCGAATAAGTTGACATTAAAATCATTTCTCCATCGAAATCCGAGGTATCCTGTACCCCTGAGGAAGATGGTGTATATGGCAATGCATGAAACAGATACGGCTCATGACGAGGACCCATGGACTGCAAAGGCAAGTTGAAGAGGGTCCAAGAATATTGTAAGAGAGGGGAGAGGCACGAGCGTGAGCGAGAAGAGAGATGCAAGGCAATGTAGGCTTACCTATCTTAGCCCTTTCGCGATGCTTTGAACCTCCCCATCCTTGCTTGTCTGACTGGATATACCATTGGCCTCACCCAAGACCGTTCTCCCAGAGCATATATCCTTCCTCCTATTCGGGAGGATGCATGGTACTTGACATGCACCATCTCCGACGTGACCTCTGCTTCATTTTTGGATATGGTCTCCGCTCAGACCATCCACACACATTTGCACATACCTTTTCTCTCGTCATGGTCAACTCCGCAGCACAATCTCAGGTCTTAGTGGTGAAACCTTTATTCCCCTCTCCCCAGGCAGCCCTCTTGGTGTGTCATGTCTGTAGCTGCACCGTCGATCCTGAACCGCCCAGGGAAAGGATTGGGATATCTCTCCCCCTCCCTCATGGGTGCTTCCCCGGCCCTTTCTTTCAAGCTCTGTGAGAGGGCAATGACTGTAGTCGGTCACGTCCATATCATCCCTTCTAGGGTCCAAGGGAGAAGGTGAGCAATCCGTCCCTTTCATTTATTATCACCTTGGATAACTTGCCCCTCCACCTAGTTCCTCTCGTCGTGGCCACCTCTTTTCTTCCTCCATCCACCTCTCTTTCACCATTCCCCATTGCATTTCGTCTCCAGCATCCACTCCTTATTCTCCTACTCCTCCTCCTTTCTTCTTCTCTCCCTCCCTCTTTCCCCCCTAGTGCCCGTTGCACGGTCTGGTCACCACGTCCATACCCCTTTTGCTCCCCTTGATCCCCTCATTCCCCCTCCCCCCGGAAAAAACTCACCCACACCGCCCTCTTACTAATATTGCAAGTCCCCTTTACAAAGTAAGTCCTACATAGGAAAAGGGGAGTTGGCGGAAGGATGGATCACTGCAGGAATTGTCCCCACAAGGATATCTCCCCTACATAGCCATACACACTCCCCCATCCCCTGTAATTTTACCCTGGATTCTACATGCTCAAGCATCCCATCTCATGTTCCTGCTCCCAACCCCTGTTCATCTCTTCTGGGCTCAGCCCCTCAGCATATTCCACTCCACTCCTCCACTCTCCATACATCTGAATATCTTTGCATGAACTATCCATGTATCCCATCCACCCTTTCTCCTTCCTTCCCCATGGCCTCGCATTTTCTCATATCCCTGCTAACATTCTTGTTCTCTCCCTCCCCCCACTTCTTCACTTAGTCTTGTACTTGCACACTTACCAAACCTTCACTCCATCCACCTTGATTCTCCTTAAATTATCTTTGCTGGATTGAATCCTCCGCCCACCCACTTGTTACACGCATCATTCGTTCCCCATCTCCCCCCTTCCCCCCTCTCTCCCTCATCCGTTCTTCATTGATCGTAGATCCTGGTGAGTGTGGTTTTGTCATTGACTGGGGCCATTGGGAGATTTGGAAATATCCCTCTGCTCATCATCAACTCTTTCCTTCCTCATCCTATAGATCATTGAGGTAGATCCTTGTGGAAGAAGATTAAGAATAATCTTTTTTTGCCCTCCTCCTCCATCATTCCCCTTCACCGAAAGAAGTCATTTGTTCTTTCAATCGCCCAGATCCTCTTCATTCCCTCAATTTTTTTCCTCTTCACCTTCACCTAGGATGATCAATATGAACTTGATGATGGCAGCCTTAATGCTGGCTACGATCGACCCCCTAATGGCGTCTGATCATGCCGATCCTGCGGCCTCCATACCATCCATCCGTGCTCCGGGCCTCCATACTCGAACCAGTGTGGATCCCGTACCTTCTCCGCTCTACAAGAGAATGACTCGAACAGGGCACTCTGGGCCTTCTTACAAGCACCCGGCCTCTGGGCCTGGGTTTCATTACCATTGGCATCCTCATCACCATCATTGGTTTCCTCATCCTGATGGACATGCCGCCCATCGGTTCTCTCGTCCTGAAGAGGAGGACGATGAGGAGGAGGATGATGATGATGATGAGGAGGATGATGATGATGAGGAGGAAGAGGATGGAGATACTGAAGCCACTGGAGATGGGGAAGACGAGGAGGAAAAGGAGGGCGAAGATGACAAAGAAGATGACGAAGATATTGACGAAGCTGATGACGATAGCGACGAGATAGTCGCGTCTGGGATAGGATCCACAGACATTCGCCATAAAGATACCCAGGATCATCAGGATGTCCCTCCAGGCCAATCTGAGGGAGAACGTCTTTCCGAAAATTCTGGCCATAATGATGTCACTGAGGGAGAGGATGAATCTGACGAGCAGGATTCCTCCGGACCCATTCGCCCATTTAACGCCCACCCCTTCCATCAGGATCATGCTAGCGATTTCCAGCCGACCGGTGGGAAGCTTCAATCGGAAACGTCTTCTGAAGAGCATGATGAAAGTGGGCATGATTCTGACCAAGGATCTGTTGGTGAAAGCAAAGCTCCCGTTAGAGACACTGAGACATTACCCGGAAATACCCCTGACTCGGATTCCTCCAAGCCGTCCCAAGGGGATGTTGTAGCCGCAGCAGCCTCTATAGCCCAAGAAAGCCCATCTCACTCTGCCGATTTTGCTGGAGATGGAACTTTGACGGCAGGAATGCCTGTGCCTTTAGGTACTCCTCCTTCTTCCCAGGGCCAAGGACAAGGTCCGAACCTTGTGCATTCCCGATCCGGCCTAATTGGTGTGGATAAGGGAAGTAGCGCTCCTTGGAATATGGGTGGCAAGGATGTGTCGAGTCCTGGGCAGTTTGGCGGCAAGACGGCTACACCTCCTCCTCCCACAGCTCCAGTTCCTGCGAGCACCCCATCGGTAAACAAGGGAAATCCCTCTCTAGCCCTAGGACCTGCCTCAGCTCTGACCCCTGCAGCTCCCTCCGCCCAATCAATGAATGCTGCCCCACAGCCGAGAACAGCTGCTGGACCAGCTCAGGAAAAGAGTCTTAAGCCTCAGCACGTTGGTAATGTCCGATCTTCTGCAGTAGATGGGAAAGATAATGGCTCGGGCCGTTCCTCCTCTATGACCTCAGCCAATGCTCCCTCGACGGTCCAGGCCGGGTCTGGGAGTATGCCTGCTCCGGCTATTGCAGGAGTGGTACTTGGTGGGGTGCTGGTGGCCGTGGGGGCCCTTGCTCTTCTCATGGTCCGGACCGGGAAGCAGGAGGAAGGGACCCAGGGCAAGGATGGGTTGAGGGGAGAGAAGGGATTAGATGGAAAGAGAAGGTCGCACGATGATGATGATGAGGAGGGAGATGATGATGGCCTGATTACATCCCTGGAACCCCGGACACAGGAGCAATTGGATAAGGAAATGATGCCTCAACCTATGGTCCTTCGGGACATGTCGATTCCGCGGCCCCAGGTTGGGGAGGACCAAGGAGTGGTGTGGGCCCCGGTGATGCCCCAGGTGGCGCATGTTCGAGTCTCAGCGATTCCATCACTCGACATCCAGAATCGTCGGGAGAGCGATATCTTTGGCCGAATGGAGGATGGTGAGGAAGACCACGAGGAGTATGATCATGGGGACGACGAAGAAGAGGGGTATTTTGTACCCGAGGAGTATGAGACGGACGGAACTGGGCAGGGAGTCATGATGATAAACGAGGAAGGAGGGCAAGTGGAGGGAGATGGTATGAGGATGGAGGCGCCAGTGACATTTGAGGCTATGCCTATTGAATACGATGAGGAAGGCGAGGGCGAGGGCCAGCATGGTGCCGAGGAAGAGGAACGTCATGGTGGGGCATATGAGGGGGAGATGGGCGGCTCCCGGGTGACAACGCCCCTTGCGGAGCATGGACCCCCTGGAGGTGGGAACGTCGGGGATGCACGTGCCCTTAACGCTGAGGATGTGGAGCACCGCTTTCCCAGGCCTCCCAGTGTCACTTGGAGCAGTGGAGAATCTCGTGCTGATCGGTACATCTAGTCGGATTGGCTCATCAGGGAGGTGAGAATTGCATAAGAAAGCGAGGGTAAGAGGGGAGAGTGGCTATATCTTGACGGAATATATAAGTGGGATAGGAGAACCATTATTTATGCTTTAGGTTATTCATGTCAATGCCATCTTGGAAGGTCTACGGATTTCTTGTCAATTTAAACGGGAAAGGGCGGGTGAGCATAGAGATGATTAGTATAAAGATATAGCTGCCATTAACGAGGCCTGAGATCCTCGGTGTACGTCTTGTCTTGATGAATAATGAGGCTCATTTTCTAGATTGATACTCTGGATGAAATGTACTAATGTAGGTCCAATTGGTGCTAAAGGTGATATTTGAGATTAAGGATACGACTGCTCTGATGGGACTTTATAGTCATCATAACTTCATACTGTGTCTTGGGAGGGTCGGCTGTGTGTGAGTAGGGCCAGCCCGCCCCTCTTTTCCTCCTGTCTTCCCAAGACACATTCCACCAGCTGTGGCAATTTTAGTGAATGTTACTCGATTTGTTAGAAGGGAGCCGTTTTGCCACCCTTTTATCTCCCTCTGGCGTCCCCACTATCAGCCCCCTTCCCATCCATTCTCCCTTCCTTCTCATCACAACATCCCCTCTTCCATCCTCCCTTGATCAGTCCCGTTCGATCACCTCCTTACTTCTTCCTTCTCCTCCCTTCTCTTCTCCTTCCTCCCCATGTAAGCAATTTTCTTCCCTTGTTATCCCTGATGATCCAGGGGGTATCGACCAACATCGGCACCTGACCAGCTGGGAACCCAGCAATGGGATTGGCCCAACTCCTGTACTGGTGTACCTGCCCAGTCATCAGGGCATACTTCTCTCTTTCCCTTCCTTTCCCCCTCGCTTCCTCCTAAGGGCTAGACCCATGATTTACCGTTTCTATTCCTAATCCCCTTCCCTCCCCTCACGCTTTGCCCTCTTCCCCTCATTCAATTCCTCTGAATTTCCTTTCAGCTCGACAGAGATCCCTCCCACGCTGATCAACATGTCCGATCACCTTGATCTTTCCCTGGAACAACTCCTTGAAATGCAGTCGGGCGGTGCAAAATCCCGAGGCCGATCCACTGGTCCCATGCGTAGATCTCAGGGATCTGCGCCCTATGGCTCTCGTCCTCGTCGTTCCGCTCCTCCCTCCGCCACAGGGTTAAAGGAGGATACTGGGTCCAAGATCCTTGTCTCTCATCTTGGCTACAATATCACTGAGCCTGAGCTTAGGGTATGGCTTTTCTGTCCTTGTGTGAGTGCATGTGAACGGCATCCTTATCTCCTCGTATCCCTCCCACCTCTTTATGCATACAGGAGCTCTTTGGGAAGATTGGTGAACTCCGCAAGTGTCAGCTCTTCCACGACGCCCAGGGAAAGTCAATTGGCACAGCGCAGATTGTCTTTGCTGAAAAGGCCGATGGATACCGCGCTGCCGAAGCGTATCATGCGGTGACCCTGGATGGGAGGCCCATGAAGGTTGAGGTGGCCATGGTTCCCCGGTCCGCTCTGGCCATGGTCCAGCGTGCGTCTGGTGATGTGACCTCCAGGTTCGTTTCTAACCTTGTCTTGCCTTTTGGAGGGATGGTGGGGGATCGTAGAGACTATGGAAGATTCGAGACTGACTCGTACTTTTTTTTGACAATAGACTCGGTGAACGTGGTGGCTCTGGAGACAGGAGAATGGGTGGTCGTGGTGGCGGGGACCGGAGGAGCGGCCGTCGTCATGGATTTGAGGAAGATACCACGCCCAAGGCCACATTCCAGGAACTCGATGCGCAGATGGATGATTATGCCACGGCTGATGCTGGCATGGCTCAGGGCGGTGGAGTACAGGACGATGTAGGTGTTAAGCTGGGCGGTCTTTTTTAGGCCGAGCTATGCAGATACTCATATTCTTCTTCCTCCTGGACGATTATAAATACCATGTAGATTCATTACGGTTAAATGATCCAATCGGCGGAGAGTTGTCCCAAGGATAAGTTGATGATGGCGAAAAGGGGATCCAAACCCAGTGGATTGATACTAGAGGGATATATCCTTTATCATACAGGTATATATATATCTCTTTGATGCTGTTGAGTCAATCTACGTTTATCTTCTCTTTTCCGTCGTACTGGGGGGGAGATCATGATAACGATCGTGTGTGTATGAGGGAGAATACTTTTCAATTGGCTTGTATACGAACATGATCATCAATCCACCCTCTTTCCAATCATGGCATGGATGAGGCCAATCAATAACGGCAATCCATCTTCCCCTATCCCGTGTAGCAAAAAAGGAGATGGTCATGAAAAGACATGTGTATTCACAGGTGCGTGCACAATCGCATGAGGGTGGAAAAGACAAGAGACAAAGAGGAGTGGAGATGGAACACTTAACTCCCTCTTAACAAAGCCCCCTCCCGCATGGTGAAATCCCTGCAATCTCCTTAGTAAGGAGACTTGTAGAGGGTATCCAAGTGACAGGAGGAAAGGATGGCATCCTGTTTGGCCGAGGATAAGCACGCAGGATCATTCTCCTCTATGTCAACATGACATAAAGTAGGATGATCGTGACTCCATTGATTGGCGCCAAGGCCATAATGAGAGGTCTCATGGGCCAGGGGCTGGACGTCCGAGGAAGCCATGTAGCCATCGACTCGTCTGTTGCAGGTAACGTCCTCTCGGGTCAATGAGTACCTACGGCCATGGCCCTTTCCCGAAAGGGTAGGGTGATCATGGATCCAGAGTTGGGTACGATCCAAAGGGTGATGGTGGCGATGATGAACCATGTTGAAAGTGGAAATGTGTGGATTTGTTATTCAGAAATTGGGATATGAGTGATGAAGAAAGATGGTATGAGAAAGAGGGGGAAAGAGGGGGAAGAAGTCCCCCATTTATAGTGCCGAGTGAAGAGAAGATGATCACGCGAGGACTTGCACAAACAAGTGATGGCGTGGAATCGTACGATTCGGGGACGGGATGGAGTAGACCACGCCTTGGGACATGTAGGGTCGATCATGTGGACGACCCCTTCTAGGCTGTGCATGGCTCGTGTGAAACACGCCCTTATTCTTTCCTAGGGTTTTCTTTTCAACACTCTCCTATCGTGGGAGTCCATTGTTTTTTATATTCCCAGGCAGTAAGCAAAGCGGTACACTAGTGTGAGTGAGACAGAGAGACAGTGAAACCTGGATATTTTACACGATCACGCGGAACGGTATGGGCATGATCAGCAGCCGTTGTCGGGGGGCAGGTTCCAGTCTGCTCATGGGAGATGTCTCATATCCTCTCATCCTTTATTCAGAGTAGCATGATGGGTCGATCATCGTCCTTATCTTATTGACTCAGCCATACCTCACTGCTGTAAGGATAATCTTCCGGTCATCCTCCTATTCAATGGGAAGGGAAACCCAACCACTCCTGGCTTTGATTAGTGCATAAGCTTACCTTGAACTCGTGAAACCATCATTTATGACTCCTTTCTCAACGTGGTTCCATCCTCCTTGGAAGGGGGGGAGGACATCTATGGTCTACACTCTCCATATCATGATGTCCTCACTATTCGCACATGCTCGAGGTGTACAGGTGTCGTATGACTAGGGGGCCTTGAGTGGGCGTTATTGAGAGACTCTCTATTTTTGGTGTCGTTGGAGAGACCTCGTTCTCCCTCGTCTCCTCCCTCTCCAGGAGCATGGTATACAATGCCACCATGAGGGTCATGTCTAGTTTTTTTTTTCCTTTTTTCCCTTTTCCCCTTCTTTTTCCCCTTTATCCAATTTTTCCCTCTGTCCAAATTCTCCGGGGCCCCATTCATTTATTCGACCATTTAAAAAGCCGCTCCTCCCCAATATCCCTCTCTTGGCCATGCCAATGTTCACATTCAAACCCCGCACTACCCCCACGTTCTCCTACCCCCCTGGCCCCGATCTCTTTGGACCCTCCGAACCTTGGATGCCCTAAATGCCAGCTCTCGGGGCGGAGAATGGAACGCTGCATCATTCTTGCCCAGCGACCCATCATTTGAATGCATCTCCCCGTGGCTGTCCGTCCATGGCAAGGGACTCCTTTAACTCGTCTAATGGCTGTGGCCCTAGCTACAGATGACATGACCTCTATTTATTCAGCCCTTCTTGGAGGAGACTTCATACCGTCCCATCCTTACCCAGCCTACTTCATCCCATCCCCGCCTGACCCACCCAATTCATTCACAGCCAGTAGAACTAACCTCTCTCCTCCGCCATCCTCCCTTGTCTCCTCATTTGCACCCGTATGCCCACCCCTTACTTCACCTCTTCGGGTAGTAATAGCTACCGGAGAAAAACTTACTCGTCTCGCCGAGCGCCGGTCATCGCGGATCCAGGGTCCTTACGTGCCTTTGACCTGTCACCCACACCGACCGTCGGGTCCGGCGACTCCATCACCATTAGTCGCCCTCCGTCTCCGGGATCCGTCCAGCCCTTTCGTCTTCGTAGTATCCTTCCAGGTCCGGGGAGCAAGGGCTATCGATCCGCCCCCGTCTCCCGTCGCGCCTCATATTCTACAGCCGTACAACTGGACCGATTGCCTCAGAATGTCCCTACAGACAACATCCTTGCAGCTCTGATCAGTCAGGCCTTTCCCCCGGACCAACAAGATGATCTGGAGGAAGGGGAAGATGCTGATGGCGAAGGCCGGGAGAGTGGTGAAGGCTCCGGTAAGTATTACGAGTCGAAGAGGGGTAAGAAGAACCAGGCACTCATTCATTCCCTCATTTCACGGATGCAGGATCCACTTTTGTCACCCTGGTATCCGAGACCGATGGCCAGTCTTACTACTATAATCCATCCCAGCCACTGGGGGATCGGGAGGTGTCTAGTAGTCTCATCTTCCTGGGCCGATCTGTCAAGGACCCGACCAACAAAGTGGCCATCAAACGGCTTTCCATGCCGACCGAGACACCAGGAGCAGCGACCGAGACTCAAGAGATCTTTGGTCCTCGGGGTGGAGGTGAGATAGCCGCCTTGGAACGTCTTGGATTCCTCCGGGGTAAAGGGCATGATCCGGTGTCCGATGGACCTGTCCTCATCCTAGACTGGGTGGAGGGCTTTACGCCCAAGGAACTTGTAGATGCAGGCTACGTAGCCGATGCTTGGCAGTTGCGTCGTCTGGCGGACCAAACACGTCGACAAGTCACCCGACAGATCCATCGACGAGGCCTTGTCCACAATGACATCCATCCCGGGAACATCCGCATTGACGTATGTCCCTCCCGTTCCATCTGGCAAAGGGTAAAGCGAAAGGTTTTCAGCAGCTTTTGCGAAGATCCGGGGACCACGGAGGATCTGTCTCTCTCGCGAGCTGCCTCACGTCGCTCCACTGGCTGCCATTCCCTCCCACCTCAGGAGGCCAATCTGACTGGGTCCTCCTCCATCCGATCTACTGGGTCCACTGCGTCTTCTTTTTTCTTCCGCACAAAATCTATCTTTGGTCGGTCCACTGCCTCCTCCACCAAAAAGCAAAATGATATTTCGAGCAACGCGGGAAAAAAGTGGCGCTTTCGCATTCGCTTCCTGGACTTTGCCATGGCTCGTCTCGTTGAGGACCTAGCCCCCGGAGAAGTCCGTATCGCCCGTGCCACCGATCGGAAGCATGCCTTCGAGAGCATCTGGGATCAGCGACAACGTCTCCCCACTTTTCTCCCCTCCCGCCAGCCCGCGAGATCTTCACGTGCCTCCATGGGTTTATAGAAAGGGGTGATGTGTATGGAAAGGGCGGATGATGATAAAATGTGATCATTGGGATTACGTGGGATAAATGTATATCTTTGCTGACGATGTATAGTTGGTTCATTTGGGGGATGGCTAAAACATTATATGCGCGAGGATTCGTCCTCAAGGTAATTATGGCGGTGAATAAAGGACAACTTTGATCAATACATCAAATCTTGATTCATGCTAATCTTGCTAAACTCATCACCGCCTCTACCTTCCTTCACTTTCTCCCACTCCTACAAATGACCCAGAAGGACTTGCTCTGCCCTTTGCCTGGGGTAAGCCGGCCCAAGCTATCCCTAAAATCTAATGTCCTTCTGCACCCGCGACTCCTGACCACTGCCTTGACCCAGTTTCTCCAAGCTGTGGCCCGCTGGTGGGGTCAGAGACCCGTAGTCGGATTCCTGGACACTCACCGCCGAACCCAATTACTTTACACGTCCGGGTCGACCGTAGACGTATGGAACCAAGGGAGGTATGGGGCCTTTGAGGCCTCACCGATCTATCGACTCTCTGATGTCGAGACCTTCTTCTTGGCCTGGGCCCTCAAGGTCCTCAAGGTCCAACGGTCTCTAGAGGACAGTGTAAGGAGGAGCAGAGCGGCGTCTGAGGAGCCGGATAGATTCTAAACCTTACCAACCTCCCTTATCCACTGGACACAGTCTCATTACTCCCATCCATCCCTTTGGAAAGCTCTTTCCCAGCCCTCCTCCTACCCATCAGGGGGTCCCACCTTCCAGGAGCGGTATATTGCCTATCATCATTACCGATCCTTGGGCTGGTGTGTACGTCCTGGAGCGCGATACGGATGTGATTATGGTAAGAATTTGGGATACTTGCCATGGATCAATCCCCATCTCACCTCATCTCACCTCATACACACCCACTAGCCCTGTATCCATCCGACTTGACCCAATATCATTCATCTTACCTCGTCCTTCTCCTTCCATCTTCCGGACCCAATCGATCCTTTTGGTCCCTTCGACATATTTATACCACTTTACGTGTCACTACCCAGGTGAACAAGGTCAGTGGTGTATTATCCTTCCTTCTTCCCCTACTGACATGTGCGCCTCTACAGCAATTGATCCTGTGCTGGATCTCCTTACCCCAGGATACATCCTGTCCAGAAACCACCCTAAGCTTCTCTACCCTTTCCGATGTCCTTCTTTCCCGATGGATCCCGGAACAGGATAGGTGATTCCGAGGACGCCGTCCTCCTCACGATGGGGGCATGTCTTACACCCAATAAGGTTCCCTCCACGCGCCCATCCATGTAAAATAGATTACCATACCTAATTCTCTCATCCCACATCATGATCATGATCAACCACGCATTCTTGCTTTATTCTGACATCCCCACCATGCAGAAATGACCCCTAATCCCGTCCAATCACCTTATCTACCACATCCCTTACCTCTTCCCATGTCACTTGATCGAGGTCAATGCACCGACGAGGAAGGCCCTGGAGACCCCGAACACTCTCAGGCCTCAGATCCTCCATACCCCGCCAGTCCTTGCATCCTGACAGGGCCTCGCCTACGGCCTCCTCAAATTTAGCGGGGTGGGCCGTGGAGAGGCAAATGACCTCGCCGGGCCCCCAGGCCTTCTTCCTCTCCTGAGCCACCTTACCCGCCACGGTCACCCCGACAGCCGTGTGAGGATCCAGGACATAGGGGGAGGAGGATCCGGCAGCTTGAGTAATGTCGTGCACGCTCCGGATGGTACGGATCACTTCAGCATCCGTGGCCCTACCGCTACAAAAGGCCTTTGCTGCCTCGTGCCTCACAGTCTCTCCGGCATTAAAGCCTCCCTTGACCTTAAGGTCTTCCCACCATACGCTGACCTGCTTGCATGCTTGCGCATTTCGCTCGGCCTCGGGAACGGCCGGGTCCACGGTCTTCCGGGCCAGGTACCAGGCCAGACGCTCAAAGTTTGAGCTAACTGTGATATCCATGGCTGGACTATAGGAATGGTGGATAGGTCGGGTGGCGTAGTCCCCGGTACGGAAGAAGCGGTCCATGATGTCATTTTCATTTGTGGCGACGACTAGACGGATGGGTAGACCCATCTCCCGGGCGTAGAAACCAGCAAGGATATCTCCAAAGTTGCCCGTGGGCACAATCATCTCCACTTCTTTGCCCTGAACATCGGGGGTTTGCCGAAGGTTCTGAAGGTAGGCGGAGACATAGTAGGTAATTTGGGCGAGAATACGGGCCCAGTTTATCGAGTTTACCGCGGCAATCCCCTTTTCTTTGGCCCAAGGCTGATGAGCAAAGAGGGCTTTGACGATGCTTTGACAATCATCAAAGGTGCCGTCAATGGAGATGTTGTGAACGTTAGTATCGGGAACGGTAGTCATCTGCAGGGCCTGGACTGGGGACACACGACCGCGGGGATGGAGGATAAACACAGTGACATCGGGCTTGGAACGAAGGCCGTAGATGGCCGCAGACCCCGTGTCTCCACTGGTGGCTCCGACAACGGTGATACGATGGCGTTTGCCGTTGGACTCGGCGACCGACGCGTTCTTCCGCGCCAGGAAATATGAAAAAAGGTTTCCGAGGAACTGAAGGGCGACGTCTTTGAAGGCCAGGGTAGGGCCGTGCCATAGCTCCAGAATCTTTTCCGGGGTTCCCGGAAGAGACACCAGTGGAGAGACCACGGAGGGATCGTCAAAGGTTGCATACGACGCCTCGACCAAGCTCTTCAAGTCCTCAGCCGGGATCTCACTGCGAGGGATGTAGAGAGAAAAGATGTGGAAAGCCAGCTGAGAAAAGGACAAATCCTTGAGGTTAGAAAGATCTCCAAGAGCTGGAATATCCTCGGGGATGTACAGGCCTCCGTCTGACGCCAGTCCCTGTAGAACGGCCTGTTCAAACGGGACATTGCGGTCACCTCCACGCGTGGATTGGTATAGCATTCTTTCTGGGGGGGAGAGAGGGGAGAGGGACGCGTATGAGTTTGATAAGGGAGGAAGAAAAAGAGGAGATAGGAGGTGGCGGTGAGAAAGGTGGGACAGGATCAAGAGCGCTGGTGTATTATGAGAGACACATGCCTAGTGTGTAGGATTTGGGGATGATTGGTCAATGAGCCATAGTCATAGCTGGGAGAGATGAGATGTAGTGTGTGAGCATTGTAACGAGATCGTCTATCCACAGCATAAGAAGGAATATCCTAGCCTTGAGAGATAAATCTCTGCAGTGTGAGAACGTCCAGGTTGCTGAACACCTTGTCACTATTTTGATCAAGGAACACACTAGTAGTACTCCTCGATAGAAAGATGACTGGATTAGAAAGCTGTTCATGAGAATGACAATAATACCACATAACTGCTCATAAATACAAATCAAACGGAAAATAAATTAAACATGGAAAGAGCAAAGACAAAGAAAAGGGCAAGGGCAAGGAATAAAAGTGAAGGAGGGAAAGGAACCTCAGGAAAGGAAGAAAAAGAAAAATAGGCATTAGGTCGTTAAGAGGACAATGGTCCGGTATCAGTACTCGAGCGCGATATCGCGCACTAGGGTACACACACGTCTTAAAAGGAGATCGGTGGAAGAATAAGAGATGATATCTCAATGAGACTTGGAAACCTCTTCCATGCCCACAACCCCACTATCCACTGTGCGGATAGAAGAGGAGGTAGAATCCATGGCTGTGGTGCTCGAGCCGGCTGATGAGGGCTGGGAGACAGGGGGGCGACCTGAATTGACGCGTTTTTCCGTAGCATCGCGCAGGGCGTCCCGTAGCCGACGACCAGCATGTTCACGACTCGCCACCATACCCTCAATGATCCCAAGAGCATTGACGTCCGGGGTCCAGGAAAGGGATGCCTTTGCTTGGACTGCGGTAATCATGGGGCCTGGCGGGCTTCCCCGGCGCTTACTCTCCTCCTCATGTACAAGGCCCTCATCATCTTGCGGTACCGGCTTTGTCTGCTCCTCCAGGCCAAAGCGATCCCGCTCCTCGTCATCAGCCTCCGCCATCTCCGTGCACTCTCCATTGGTTAGCTCAGGGCCAATGGCCTGACGAAGTGGGATACCAAGCTTCCCTTCGAGCTCCGTAAGAAAATCCTCCCACTCGGACCGGGGAACAAAGAGTCTCCAGGACATACGTGCTAGCATCTCCGCTTCCATCAACTCCACCTCACCCCGGGCAAACCACCGTCTCACCAATTTGGACCAGGTGCGTACCCCGAAGCTATCGTCATCGCTCCACTTATTAGCTAGGACAAGTGCAGCCAAAGCTAGACGGTGAGCCGTCCCACGACCCCCACGAATGGTGGAGGGGAGGATGAGCCGAAGGCGCTCCAGGTACAGAAGGGCCAGAGTGATGGAGCCCAAGGGCATTTCCGTGGGCGTTACCATGGATAAGAGAAAGGCATTGAGGTTAGGAAGGGCCTGGAGAGGCGGGGTAATCGGATGGGTTGGGAGAGTGGGGTTTTCGTACAGTCTAATCGCCGATTCGGCCAAAAAGTCTAGTTTAGGAAAGATCGGAGTGTGAGCAGAAGTGCTTCGGAGTTGAGATGGTCAAATGATCGAAATGGACGCGCTGTGCCCATCGGACTTGTACGCACACCCACACATGAACATCCATGTGCGTAATGCTGGGGAGAGAGGAGAGCAGAGACAGGTGATTGCATGCAGCCAGAATAGCCCGAGTGCGTAGCCGCCTCCTGGAACAGCCTCATTTCCCTCGGCCTCCCAAGCCCTCCTTTCCTTATCAACACAACCTGAACCCCTGAAGAGAGGTGTGGTTGAGGAAAGTGAGGTAAGGACGGGATGGAGCCTTGACGACTGTGTAACCCCTTCAAACTCATAGAGAGTATTTGGAGAGACTCTTACATTCCCTGGAGGGATATGGGCAAGAACAGAAGGAGAAAAAGAGACGAATTCACTTACCAACTAAAGGTTCTAAGAGACGCTGCCTCTCCTTGGAGTCGCATGCATCGGGTCCGATAGATAGGGGGGAGGATGGGATTTTGACGGGATGGGCCTTGCGTTTTTCCGCATTCGACGTGTCATCCTTGTCTTTGCCTACGATAGCGGCCGTGATCTCTCCCGGAAGGGTTGGAAGCAGGGGATGGTTCTTCCCATGAGCAATTTGCGCCATGGTCACTTCCTCCGTGGGGATAATTTGGGGTAGATGGGTTTCGATGGGGGTAAGGGCCGCTTGCTTTCCCCGTGGCACGAGGGCGGCCAAGGCCTTAGGAAGGGCAAAGGTGGATGATCGAGTCATGGGGCAGGGGAAAGGAGGCAATTCAATCGTTCGAGGCTCTATCGGATGTAAAAGGCTAATGGGACAAGGGGGAACGAGAGATGGGGGATGGGGATGGGTAGGAAAGCGTGAGCAGGTGGATGGCGTCTATGGGGTCAGGAATGATAGGAGGAGAGAGAAGATAGGAAAAAAAGGGAGGATCAGCGAAGGAGGGGAAGGGAAGGGAAGGGATAGGGTGTAATGGGAGCAAGGGAAGAAGAGCCAGGAGAGGGCCGACGATGGTGCGGGAAAGGGAGATGAGGGGCCAGGAGGGAGCTATAAACGACATAGAGCGAATAAGGGGTCTTTTTATGGATGTATTCGCGGGACATACAATAATTATCCTTTCGAGGACTTGGGAAGAGGTATGGGGTGTATGTACACGCGCATACCTCCTCCACGGTATGGGATTGTATGAGGAAAAATCCCCTTCTCAAGAACGTTCCTTGTGATCCATGTATGTTTGTGTTTGGGCATCCTCTCACTAGGACGGTGAAACGAGGGGTGTGACCATGAGAGGGTGGAACAAGGGGAGAGGAGTGGGGGGATGGGCGGCATGGAGTCGTGGAATGATGAGGGTGCTTCCGTAGCTTAGTGAGTGCATTTCCAGGCGATGATCAGGTCCCATGGTTCCTTGACAGTGCGTGTAGAGGGAGCCCAACGTGGTGATTTTAAAGAAGCATCACGATGTGGATAGGTGGAAAGGTATTTGAGGCGCATTGCTCATGTGAGAGGGTACAAGAGTTGTCAAGTTCAGTTGGTGGTATATTCAAGGGCATTGACAGTTCACAACCCACTCACTTTGATGCTTATGGATCCAGAGCATTTCATTTTAAAAGTCCAGGAGTTGGCCTCATAGTATATTTGCCAATTAAAGCGAGAAAGAAGCAATGTATTCATCAACCAATGGTTATCCACTGTCGACCCTGATGCCAATATTCATACCTATACACCTTATAATTCATGTCGAGCTCATCGTAGATTCACCTACCAGATAGGGCTATCCAAGTCGTAGAAAAGGTTTGAAAAATTAGATGAGAAGTGATTGAAGTAAATGCTGAGATATGACGTATGTCTAGTGCAAGGATGCAATACAGTAAATTTTGTATCTGAGTACTGCCTTCAACTCGCCACACCTAGCTTGACCACGATGATGGCAATGCTCCTTGGGATCATCTCAGCTCTTCTCTTCAAAAAATGAGGGGAAGGGGGATTGAATGGGTTATATTGTGCGGGTATATCGGGACCGAGTGTCAACTCAGGGGTGAGAGGGCGCTGCTAAGGATATGAGAGCTTTCCCGGCCAAGTATACTATATCTGCATCCGTGTTTGATTTATTATTTCCCTGAAACGGGAATACGAGCCACTAGGAAGAGATACATTTCATAGCATGTAGGATGATGATGATGGGCAAAAAAAAGCTGGATCCCTATAAACCCCCTTCTCGCTAAAACATCAGTAGGCATAGACGGGCGGATGTATAAGAGTGGATGACTGTATTCCTCGCATGATAGGGACAAATAGCCTCTTCTACCTCTGCGCAAAATGAATGACAAAGGCTTGGAAACTTTCCACTGGTGAGACAAGTGATGCCTATTGGGTCTCAGGAGCAAGGTTTTCCTCGGTCTTGGCGGGAGCAGCTTCCTCAGCCTGGGGGACAACAGCCTCTTTACTCTGGGGGGAAGTGACATTCTCATCCTGGAGAGGAGTGGCATCCTTAGCCGCGAGCGGAAGACGAAGAGAGGCTTGGGGGCTATCAAGATCGGTGAAAGCACACACAGATACGAGAGATCCACGGATCAGGGTAGGCTTGCAACCTCCCACGATGGTCACATCAGCCTCGGCATCCCGACGCTCCAGAATACGCGCCCTCGCTGGAATTATCTGAGCGGAAGGCTCCACCACTGGGATCAAGGGGACAAGGGAGCTGGGACGGGTGGAGATGGCCACATCTCCCGATTCGAAGGATCCAGTAAAGGAGGTAGCATCAGTCTCGGCGGGTACAGTCCTCTTCCAGTGATGGCCGTGGTGCCAATGATGATAATCAGCCTCGGCGGGTACAGTCCTCTTCCAGTGATGGCCGTGGTGTCCATGATGATAATGGTGCCCATGATGATGATGTCCCCAGTGATAATCGGCTGTAGCATTTTCGGCGCTGTCCGTGTCATTACCTTCGTCACGACGCTCAAGGCCTCGTCCACGAGACACTTGAATTTCCTTGGAGGAGCTGGAGCTACGCTGTTCTTTGCTGAAGCTAACCTCCGAAGGGCGGACATAGATGGGACGAACGTAGATGGGACGAACATAACTGGGGCCTCTGAAGCGGTCAAAGTGCCTCTCCTCATCCCTCGTGCTATGCCCTAGGAAGCGGGATGAGCCCCCAATGGCATCGGCATCGGCATCAGCGCTTACAGTATCAGCGCTTACGGCATCCATCTCCCCATTGAATCCCCACCCGGGACGGTGCCACCCACCTCCCCACCTACCTCCCCACCTACCTCCCCACCTACCTCCCCATCGATGACCCCAGCCCCATCGACCTCCCCAACCCCATCGGCCTCCCCTACCCCATCTACCACCCCTCCATCCCCATCGATCAGCCTCGGCAATGGCATCAGCGTCGGCATCTTGGACACCAGAGTTCTCCGGTGCAGCATCTGTAATGGCGGTATTATCAGCGGGAAGGGCGTGAAGGCTGGTCGCTTGGAGTAAAAGCAAAGTAGATGCAAGGATGGGAAGAGTGGTAAAAGAGCTGAGATGCATGGTATGTTTCGATAAGGATCAATGGTAAGGGCCAAGGGCGAGGCAGGTAGAGAAAATTCTGGTCAAGAAAGAGATGACTGGGGATGGTATGATGGTATGATGGTAATGAGGTGACTTTTGGATATGAGTATCAAAACTTCCTTGCTTTATATTCTTTTTTCTTTAGCCATACAATATTATATTTATTTTATGCCAAGCGGCAAGGAAAGGGTATATCCATACGTGTAAGCCGCTATCTCGTACACTCACTCATGCCCTCTTCCTCGTCAGCCTCATCCTGTAGAATGGCCAGGAATAAGCCTCTAAATGCGGTGCGCTAGGTTGACTTTAACGAATGATCTCTGCCTATTTATATTTGACATCGTGGAGCGCCCAGGCGAATAAAGCCAAATCCATTTATTTATTCTGATGAGTACGGCGATGGAAAAACTCAGGCTTTGTGAATGATCAGCGAGATTCATGATTATGTTTCAAATGGAAATAGTGGGTGAGGTCTTCGGTTAGAGCAGCTGCATTCCAGCTTGCAGGACATACAAGTCGGACCTGTCCACATACAAATCCATGTCAATCATGTCCCGCAAGTACCACACTTAAATCAGCTTGGGTAGCGGTTAAAGACAGGCTTGCCCTGCATCTTTTGGCTCATCCCATCCTACCTTTCTAGCCTTTCCAACCCTTTCTCTTCCCCAATCAATCATCCTTCATATTACCTCCTCTTTAAAAAAATGTCCTCCAAACTCCTTGATCTCTCGTTGGACGAGGCTATCAAGCAAAACAGGACTGAGAGAGAAAAGCCTGCAAGGTCTCAGGCTTCCAGGGGGGGAGGCAGGCGAGCTAGGCGTTCAGATAGACCTAATCGTCACTCTAGTCCTTACTCTGCACCATCTCGGGGCGTCGAAGCCCAATGGAGGCATGATCTGTATGACGGAACCAAAGCCACCTCTCAACTGGGATCCCGGGTGGTGGTGACCGTCGGGGCAGATGGGAGCTCCATAGCGTCGGTTCGCCCTCAAGACGAAGTGGATCAAGGATTTGTCGGCCGCACCCAAAAGGAGAGGCGAGAGCGGGAGAGCCGAAAGCCCGGGTCTGTTGTCTACATCCGCAACCTGCACTACAATGTCACCGATAAAGATCTAGAGGAGCTCATGTCCGAGGTTGGCCCTCTGACTCGTGTCCAACTTCTCTATGACCACGCTGACAGGAGTACCGGAGAGGCCAGCATTGGTTTTGAGCGAGTTGAGGATGGCTATCGGGCTGTTGAACGTTACCATAACATGACTCTGGATGGCCAACGTATGGTTCTTTCTATTGCTGAATCCACCCTGGATCTTACCCCGGTCACCCCTTTCCCTGCTAGGACCAGAGGCGGTATCCGTCGGGATGATCGGGGAATATCTTCTCGGGCTCGTCAACCCATGCGCAGTGTAGGCGATGGTAGGGGGAGAAGGGCCAGGGAACCCCGTCCCTCCTCTTCCCGTAAGGCTTCAGAGCCTAAGCCTACTCTGGATGAGTTGAATGCCCAGATGGATGACTATATGCAGGTGGATGGATGAGGCTAAGGATGGGGGGTCGAAATGGGATAAAGTATACTTTTTTTTTACAAGTGACACATTGGATCATCTCAATGTACTACTTTGGATCAAGGAACATTGTTTGGGTCTTTTAGGGGCTTCATGACCAGTTGATCGAATGCAGTCGAGAAGCCATTTTCCGTTCTTCATTGAAGCCCATCTTTCCTTGCTTGTCAGGTCTCGTCTCTCCCTGGACAAGGAAGGTTCGTTGGTCTTCCATACTCCGCCCCTCACAAATCCAACCCAGTCTGGTCTCCTCTCCCACATTATCCCCTCCCCCCCACATCCCTTCTCTCCCTTTACCTCCATCACCACAGCTACCGCCGCAGCCACACCATGTACTCGAACCTCCAACGCCTGGGCTTTGTTGGGTCCACGGCGCTGTCCGCTGTTTTCGCCCTCCTGGCCGCCGTATCCTTCACTGGGGACATGGCACTCCCAGCCGACAACAGCCTACCTGTGGACCTTCGGGTGGTTCAGAGCAAAGTGCTCCACGGGCGCCATGATATCCCCGAGTATCGTGGGGGTGTCCGGGGCGACTATGTCAAGATCAACGTGGACATGGATGCCGATCTCACTGGCTTGTGGAACTGGAACACTAAGCTTGTGTTCGTCGACCTCGTCGCCGAATTCGCCACCCCCACCCATCCCGCCAATGCCGTGACCATCTGGGACACTATCATCTACGACGCCGATAGCGCCAACCTCCGTCTCCGGGGTATCCAGAACAAATATGCACTCTCCACTCACAATCACAAGCTAAAGGAGGGCCAGGTCATGAATCTGACCCTTCAGTGGAATATCGTTCCCTGGGTCGGGGTCATGCGCAACCAGCGACAGGGTGGCCGGATTGAGCAGTTTATCTTGCCTGCGTAGGTATTCAGGTGTATCAGTGGACTTGGTGGGTGATTTGGGGATGGGGGGGGCTTCAAGTGTCTTTTTGGTAATACACGTAGACTATGTCCTGGAAGGAGGGGGGGGATTGTATTTAGCTCCATCTTGGTTGCATCCTTCTTGACATCCCCTCACACAAACAAAACATTGCTTAATGATATAGGGCCGAGATGGGCTCGTCTTGCTTGGCAATAATAACAATACACATACATCGCCCAGCCTTTATCGTGTCCCAGCTCTACACTGTCTGGCTACCCTTCCCCCCCCTCCCTCCTCGCCCCCTCACACATTGCCCCCATCCTCACTACTCTCTTCACCACCCTTCCTCTCCTCATTCTCTTCATCCTCAAGGTCAACGCGACGACAATACGTGGCGGGGAACCATCCACTTTCCCCACCCTCCAAATCCACCCCGTACCACCATTGACTCTCCTCATCCACCCGCCATACTCCAATGAGGTCTCCAGTTCGTTTCAGCGCCAGTTCCCCACTACCCTCCATAGGTCGGAAGGGGAAGGATACTTGACAGACAAAGAGATACTGCAGTTCTTCTTCCTCCTCCCCCCCTTCCTCCCCATTAACTTCCTCCTCCTCCTCTTCCTCCTCCTCTTCCTCAATATCGGCCTCCTCCTCTCCTTCTCCTTCCTCCTCTTCATTTTCATCACCCTCATCTTCCTCCTTGACCCCCTCCATCTCCCCAGGGGCAAGGGCTGCCTCGTGAGAAAGGCCAACATAGGATGCGAGCATCTCCGCATCCATCCCCAGCTCAGAAAACGTCGTGCTTACCACCCGGCTACTCGCTCCGGTCCTCACACTATTACTCCGGCTGACCAAGGAGGATCCTCCATTGTCTTTGAAGACCATGTGTTCCGGGGGGATCGGTGGCATGGGAGGAAGGACTTGTGGTGGTTGAGCACTTTGGTCCTTACCCACCCCCTCGGACCCAGGAGTCACCGGATCCATCTGGAGAAACTCCTTCATCTTTCCACCCATAAAGGAGGATTCTGGCCCAAGGCCCAAGCTCACTCGATCGGGCAGCCGAACAGGTGTGGGGAGTTGGTAAGCAGAAAAGTCGTCTACCCTTTCCTCTGCATCTGCCTCTGCCTCCTCCTTCTCCATCTCATCCTCATCCTCCCCCAGCCCATCTTCCTTCCCCTCTCTTTCGGGACCATGAGGGGGTTGATCCTCACTAATGAGTGACGCAGGGCTTCTGAGGTGACTCAGTGTCCGAGGGTCCTCCTCATCCCCCGACCCAGTCATCATCTCCATCCTTTCTCCATCCTCCCAAAGGGTGGATCGAGTCCGGGTCACCCGACGATTTCCCTCGACAATTATCGGCCCTGTCTCCTCTATCGAAGCCCGGGTCCCTTCATCCGTTGGTGGTCTGATCCCATCTACGGACTCACCATGGGATTCCCAGGAGGTCACTGATTCTAGGGATTGACGTATGGGAGTAGGGTCGTCGATCGACTCCTTTTTTACCTCAACCCTCGCTTCCTCCTCCTCGACTGTTTCCATCTCCCCAGCTTCCTCAACTTTCTCGATATCCTTCTCTGGTACAACGGTCACCAATTCAACTTCCTGATCCTTTATCTTTTCTACCTTGGGAATATCGGCAGGAGCTAGAAGAAAATGTAAAGACAATGAGATATTACCTCCTTCACGAGGCATAGCCTCACCCTTACTCCACTATCCACAAAAAACTTACAAAGTCGACGTTGGGTAGGAACTCGCCCAAGAGCATGCGACTTGGAAGAGTCCGGAAGAGGGGGAGGGGCTTCCAGGGAGGATGAAGAAGCCTTCCGGGGCTTTCTCATCCCCGTACCCGCACCCAAAATCCTCCCGGTCTTTCCACCCCCAATGCCCAGCTCCTCCAGCTTCTCCATCCCCCCGGGAGGAGGGGAAGCCATCCTGGGCTTGCCCATGTGTCTCCAGTTCCCATTGAGAACATTAAGGCCGGTGAACATGGCCAAAACCCCAAATTCCCCGGCCATCGCTTTTTGGTACGAGTCCTTGACCACACTTCGTGGCATGACCTTTCGTTCTGGCCCCTCCCTATCAGCCGTATCCCCACCTTCCCCTCCTTTGCGCTCTCCGGTGACTCCACCATTGGACTCCTTGAAAGCACCCTTGCTATCCGAGTCATCCGTAGAAGCCTTACCTCCTCCCCCAATGGTGGACCCAGGGAAGCAGTATCCATCCCGGATCATCCCTGACCTGACTTCATCCACTCCAGCATGCCACTCTTGGTAAAAACTCTCCTGTAATCGACCAATGGCACATACTAGGACGGCTAGAAGTTCGGTAGTTAAGGAGAAGAGTTTGGGGAGTTCCTCAAGCAAAGTGGAGTTCAGAGCCATGTACTCCTCGGCGCCGGCCTTGACCGAATTAGACACAGAGGATCCCGAGGTGGAGGGAACCGTGGTGGTGGTGGTGGTATGGGATTGGGCTGAGGAGCCCTGGGCAGTATCCCTCCATTTCCGATAATCCGGGAGACGATAGGCCCATCGACGGATGACGCGCTCAGGAGCGGCGAAAATACCCATGTAAGTGTGCTCCAGGGCGGGGAAAATTTCTCCTTGTAGAGCCTCATCTAACCGGCTCCACATCTCCTCAGACCCGAGCATCATTCGACGACGATACTCCCCGGCCCAGGATGATAGGCCACCTCCCCCTACATACATCATGGAGATACCAGGATGACCAGTGGATATAGAGTCACCAGACCCAGAGGCCACGAGGCTGGATGACCCAGGACCGGAGGCTCCACCCATTCTAGGAGAGGTGGAAAAGCTATCACCACTGGCCATGGAACCCCCAAGGTCCAGGGCATCCTCGCCGTAGAAGAATTCAAGGGCCGAGCTAAAGGAGCACTGGGCTCGAAGGAAGAGACGGACTGAGGCAGCCCATGCCTCAGTATCGCGGATGAGCTGACGACCATGGGCTCGTTGTTGATCAAAAATGGTAAGCATGCGGGAGATGCTAGATTCTACTCCATCGTCCGGGCCTCCCCGGCTTCCACCAGAAAGCCCATCTAGACCCGAGTCCACCCTACCCATTTCCTGCCTAGCTCTTCGTTCGGCTTTGGCCTCCCGACGCTTCTCTCGAAGGCGATGGCGAAGATCTCCAGACTTTGGGGTATCCTCAGTGCGGTCAAATCCCTTTCTTTTCCCGCCCCGTTTGACACCACGGCCGGAAACACGGGATGCCATACCCCGTTGATCCTTTCCCTCCCCATCTCCACCAGCACGGTCGGATCCAGAAATGGAATTAGACCTGGGCGACCTTGTCCTCCCATCCACGCTCTTGCCCTCCCCATCAGGACCAGGATGACCGCTACCAAGGGATCCAGAATCTTTGCCTAGCCCAGGGCCCCCAAGGACGATGTGTCGGCCAATGACCCGTTCCACTACGTCTCTTCGACGCTTTACCTCATTAATGTGGTCAGCCATGGCCTGAAGATCCAAGGCGGTTTGGGAAAGGGAGATATACTCGGGATCAGAGGAATCTGTGGCTTTGATGATGGCATGGACCAGCAGGGGATACTTGAGGACACGTTGAACCGGTTTAATCAAAAGAGATCCTAGATCCCAGCTGGTGGTACGGCCCTTGAGCTTTCCTTGACATGCCTATTTGAGAGATGTGGGATAAGGTGAGCAACAGGGACACATAGTGCAATGAGCTAGAGGAGAGTACGCGCCTGAAGAAAAGAAGCGACGCCAGGATCCACCTTGAGAATGTCAACACGGGCATTCGCCTTGTCTTGCTTGGAGCAAAAGTCATTGTAGACACGGTGCATCTGGGGCATGAGTCGAGAAAAGCATTGGGCAATGGATTCTGGGGCCTTGTGAGGAGAATCATCTAATGTTTTTGGGTCTTGTACATCGGAGGTGGGATCATCCTCTTGGATCAAATCACGCGCCGTGGCATCTTGCATGGATTGGAGAAAGGTGCGACTAAAGGCGCGGATGTCATCAAGGTGAGCGAAGATCAATCGAAGGTCTCCGGGTCTTAGGAGACCGAGGGAGCGAAAGCCCTGATGATACACTTCATCCAAAACATCTAGATCCTTAAGGTAGCTAGCCTCACTTTCGACAAGTTCCCGAATGACCATTTGACGTTGAAAAACACGTTTCCCCCCCTCCTCCCCGGCTCGAAGGGAGGCGGTGAGGTCGGGGGTGGAGGAGGAGGATGGGCCTATGGTGGCAAACTTACTCGAGGCCCCTTCTTTCCCTTCAGAGAAGAGGGAGTTGAGCGAGGGCTTGGATGGGATAAGGGGGGGCGGGGACTTTGACCTCGCAGGATCGCCTATCATTCTCCTTGCTGGTAGACTCTTGGAGGAGTACGTGGTAGGGGACGAGGGTGATTTTGGATTGACGGAGGAGGAGGATGAGGTAGAGGCGGTGGATGAAGAAGAAGCCTTACGACGTAGGAGAGTAAAGGAGGGAGGACGAGCCGAAGGAAGCCGACGAGCCAGAGAGGAGAGAGGGGTTGAACGATCAAGCTCAATCTCTATTTGTTCTTGAGGATATGGATTGATGGATTTATCTATGGATGCAACGGGGGCCCCTTTCTCCCCTTGGATATTATGAACATCCGCCTGGAGCTGACGCTGCTTCTCCAGATCCATGGCCTCTTCAAGGGACAGGGGCTCATCCTCGGGTCTCTTTGCTAAAGAAGGATTCCGAGAGAGAGGGATGGGCTGATTGAAGAGGTTCTCCATGGAGGCATGTACCTGAGAATGCTTCATACGTATGGGTTTTGTGGAGGAACGCCGACGACGTAATGGGATGGGTGATAGATCTTCAGGACCGTCGGAAGAATTAGGGATATCTCCTATATTGGGGGAGGATTGCTTTGAGGGATTGGCGGAGGATTGGACAGAGTCACCTCCCTTTCCCTGTGGACCTTCGTGGAATGAAGCAATCGTAGAAGGAGAGGATGAGGTGGAGGAGGATGTGGTGGTGGATGAGGCGGATGAGAATGAGGAAGAGGAGGCTAGCGGGACTGCAGTAAGGTCCACTGGTGAGGAAAGGGTCCTCGGGGGAGAGGAAAAGCCGAGGGAGGAGGAGGATCCTTCCCCCGTGAGGACCTGAGTCCTTTTTGCATCATCCACTGTTGAGGGTATTGAGGGGGGCAAAGGGTTGGAAGTAGGACCATTTGGACATGGGTTGGATGAGGCGGTGGTGGTCAGGGTCCCCAGCTTCCCGCCTAGGGAGGCAGCCAAGGCCTGGAAGGAGGCCTCATCACCAAAGGCCTGAGAGAGTTGCAGACCATTAAAGTTCCCACTCCTTCGACGGTCATAATTGGCTGATCTCCTCTTTAACTTCTTGGAGCCGGCCAGGGATTCAGCGCTCTCCCCCCTCCGATGACCATTTTCCTGAGTAGGATCGACGGGGACAGTACCCGAGGAGATGGGATCATCGGAGGGGTTGGAGGAGTCGGCAAGGATTGTGGCGGCCAGGGCGCCCATAACACCATCGGGTTGAATGTTTTTTGGGAGACGAACAGATTTGATACGGGAGCGACGGGCCGAAGCTCTGGAAGAATGAGAAGAAGATTTCTTTACGGGTGCATCCGGAGCATTCGGAGCAGCGATGGAGGAGGGGGGGGCCTTTAAATTGGGAATATGAGAATGCATTAGGAGTGATTGAGAGGATGAAGGATGAAGGGAACCTACAGAGGATTCAGAAACACTGGTCTCGTCAGGGACTAGGGCGTCCGGTGCCGAGGAGTTTGGGCCATGATCATCCTCACCCTTTTCGGCTGGGGGAGGGCGGTATGGCACGGTCTGAGCTGAGGAGCTGGGCCCCTCGGAGCCCTCTTCACCCGGTAAGGTAGTCATGCCTGATGGTCACTTGAGGAGGGAAGAGTGAAGAAGGGGAGAGGGTGGATGATCTCGTGCGTAGTTCCAGTCCAATTTGACAATGGGAGGTGTATGGGATCAAAAGGAGAACCTAGACAAGGGCTTCTTTGTGTGTGTGTTGTAGCGGAACAGGGTGAGGTGAGTGGCTATTCGGGGAGAATGGTCATGTCGAGCTTCAGCCTATTCTTACCAAGGATACAATGGCGAGGGAGGGAAGAAAAGAAAAAAGAGGAAACCTCCAGAAAGAGAGAGGGAGACAACGGTAAGGGTACTCAGGATCCGGTGGGTAAAGAGAACTGTTGGGAGAATGTGAGCAAGTCGGGAGAGGAGCACCGAGTACCGGAAAGGATGCTGACACGACTTGTTCAGGATGGGGGAGGAATGAGAAGAAGCGCACAGGATGAGAGATGAAAGGGGAAGACAAGACAAGCTGGATGGAGAGGGGGAATGGATCAAGGAAGCTATGGATGGAGGAAGGAGAGGACGGGAGGGGGAGGAAGGATAGGGCCCGAGAGGTGGCGGACTTTATGGCGCTGTGCTGGGATGAGGGAGGGAACATGGAGCCAAGGCTGGAGTATGTGTGCAGAGAGCAGGGAGGTTGGCTTGTCTGATTCTGACCTGTCCCAATCCGCCGAGAGGGGACGGAAGGTGCGAATGGGGGGATGAGGGGGGGAGGGGGAGCCTGCTCACACCCCGTAATCGGCGCCAAACAGAGTCGATGTGTGTGGGCCGAACATACACATACGGATTTTCTAGGCCCTGAACGAACAGGACGATGAGGAAGGTATGAGGCGCGTGGTGCATATGCGTGTATGTATGTATGTATGTATGTATGTATGTATGTATGTATGTGTGTGCATGTGTGTGTATGTGTGTGTATGTGTGTGGATCTTGCGACGTTGTATCAGCAGTTTAAGGGAATGAGACGTGGTGGGGACCAAGCAAGCAAGCGATGCCCTGGGCAAAAAGAGGGCGATCCAGTGCGTTGTACAACCACGAGGAGACAGAGAAGGAATACCCTTATGGAAGGGGGGCAGGGGGTTTTGAGGATGACAGGGCAAGTGAGTCTTCATGACACGCTATCATGGATGAAAATAAGGCAAGAACCACAAGGAAAGCCTCGATTGAGGCTAGGGTGGATACAAGGACTTACAAGACTATAAAGGGCCCATATCTATTTCTAGATAAAGCGGATTCGTTCTCGTAGTAAAGGAATGATGAAATGGACATGTCCAGGACGTGCAGGATGGACCTGTCAGAATGGGCAGGATGTGATGGGATGGTAGATCAAGACTAACTAAGGATTGAAATAGGGATGTCCGCAGGGTAGAAGAGCTGCATACTTTTCATCGGATCCAGGTGCGCGCTTCAATGGGATTCATAAAAGTAAAAGAATTGGATTGAGTCAATGGTCCAGAGCAATGTTTTCTGAAAGGCGGCTAAAGGGATGCACTGAAACGTTGTTTTGATCGGTGATGGCATGTCAGCAAGGTATGCATTTATTAAACAGACTGAATAGCCCAAGTGAAAATCTGCCTTCCTTCAACATCGATATGACGTTCATTGAAAAAGCACTAATGTCATTTAAATTCGGTAGCTTTGGCCCTGCCCCAAACCCGACTTGACCATCCGACAGCCAGCAAGAAAAGGGAGTAAACATTCAAGTCCGACGGCTCCATTGACCGCTTTACCTGGAAGAATGGGGCAGCGGGGTTTGATTCTCTATCCATTGACCTGATTTTCAATATACTATTCGTATAGCTCCGTGCCAACCGCGTTCATACACGCGCGCACTCGCTCTTTCTTCCTTCCCTCCTCCCTTCCTCCCTCCCTTCCTCCCTCCCCCATCGCCCGTTAACCTTCACCCTAACTCACTCACTCACTCTCTTCACGATCCACGCCCACCTCTTTTGGTCACCCCTCCCACACCCTTGGCCTTATGACTCCCTCGCGCCTCCTACTCCTACTTCTTCCTCTCCTACTTTGTTCTGTGACCCTGGGTGTCCCGTTCTTTCGGCGACGTGACCGGGTAACAGAGGAGCGCAGTTTTCGTCACATCAAGTGGATGGCTCCTACTGGAGCCTCGAGCAAGGATGTCCAGCGCAGCCTCACGCTCTTTTGGGAGTTGGAGGTGAATCCTTTTGCTCAAATGCTCGTCTACACGGCTACGAGGATATTCGGGTGCGCACGGCAGACCAGCCGAGAAAAGCGCAAGGAATGTATCATGACCCTGATCGTCCATTTCACCGGCCGTGCGCTCAATGGAGATAAGCTGAGCAAAATGAGAGGAGCGTATTATAAGAGACTTTTTCAGGTACCCAGGTCCGTTCGATGGACCCTTAAGCGGCTGCAAACCATAAAGGAGCTACCTCCCCCCAGCTACAAGGAAGTAAAGTTTAATCAGGGGGATGCCGAGGTGATCTTTGCCAGGGAAGTGAGTCGACTTCTCCATATCCGAAAGTCCTACAAGGCCAAAGATGTATTCGTTCGAACCATGTATAGGATGAATCGATTACCTCGATCCCATCATCAACTGGGTGACATGGACGACGTCCGTGCTATCCTCGACAACGACTTTGAAAGGATCATCACCAGCTTCTATCATATTGTCGAGGTCATGTACGAGGATACCTTGGACCGTATTAAGAAGTGGGTTCCCCAGTCTTCTTCCTCTTCTCAGGTCTCCCCCCAGGACTCACCCACTTCATCCGGGCCCTCAGTTGATCCCCACGTTATCCACATGGCCAAGGAGGTAGTGTATGGTCTGGAGCAAAGGATACAAAAGTTTGTCCAATGGAGATCCAGGTGTATCCAGGCCATCTACCCTGAAAAAACCTACAATGAGATTGCCGATGCACAACCCTCCAATCTCCTTTCGTCAAGATCCTCATTAACCCCCCAGGGTAGGTCGCTTGAGGGCGGGGAAGCTATGAGTGGCGCGGGTTCCACGATCTTGGAGGCATCTGGCACGCGTAACTTGGATGGAGCTCCTTCTGGGGCCAAAAATCCCTCTTCGTCCTCTTCTTCGTCCTCCTCTCACAGACCCAGAAGCGCAGATGTTCCTTCCGGGCTTCCTCGGAGAAGAGTGAGCTCTAGGAAGGAGGCCCTGAATACCCAAGGCTCGGATGCTACAGCAGAGAGAAATGAGGAAGGACCTTCAGCTGTCAGTGCTGGTTTAGGCATTATACGAGCCGCTTTGGATCTTTTCGTAACTCCTGTTACATTCACCTTTCCCCCCCTAGAGGGAGATGCTCCCCAGGGTACGAAGAATACCACCCTTGCCCCTCCTAACCAACGAGGTAAGGAAGAAAAGGGGTCAATGAGATAAAGGAAAGGCTTCCTTAATAACATTCTCTCTTAATCATCTTGCAGTGCCCCCCAAGCAAGGAGTATCCCTGTCAGACCCAGAATCCTCTTCCTCAAAATCCCCTCTGAAACCCTCTGTTCATCCCTCTATGTCTGAGGCAGCTAGTACCTCTACCGTCCCTGCCACCACCAATCCCAATATCCATCAGAAAGGACGCCCTAATAACTCTAAAGACCTCGAAACCCCTGATCATCCTGCCTCTTCCGAATTGTCATCCATCCAGGTCAGGAAATCCTCGCTTTCCTCACCCTCATCTTCATCCTCTACTCATTCAACGAGTGGACCCTCCTCCTCGATTAGACCAGGCACTCCTGGACAATCTTAGAGGAGGACACTCGATGGATGTGACGTGTAAACCCTTTGTCTCCTTTTCCCTGCGCTCCCCTGATACCCTTCTCTCTCTACTCTTCCATGATCTCCCTCTATGCTCCTCACTGTCAAAGTACATATCTCTTTTATCTTCCCCATTAGGCTGAAGGGATTGGCTCTATACTTTTTTTCAGATGGTTCAGATGACCCTTCTTGACACGTTTGCCCAAGTCTCTGGACAGTTCATGTGAGGACGTCATGAGATCATATCAGGTCTTTGTCTTCACCTCCATTTCAAGCTCCTTTGCTCTTCATTGAAGCGTCTGTCTTTTATGGCTTATCTTTTGAAATCTCATCTCCGCCTTCCCCCTCACCATTGAATCACCCGGGCCCATCAGATGATTCGGACCCTCTCTTGGCCATGTCTTACCCTTCATCTGAACAGTATACGGGCCAGGAATCAACTGGATGATGATATCGCCTTCCATACCGGGGCCTCTTATTGCCGTGGCCATGAAAGAATGTCCTGATAAGATACTTTACGCTCCTGCACCCTCGTGGCCCCCTGCTCGATTCCAGATGACCTTGCCCATACCTCTTCAAATACACTACCTATCCTCATCCCTTCCCTGTCCCCCGTAGCCCCTGTCCTTGTATCCCTCTCATCCTCCCTTATCCCGCCTTCTTCCCCTATCCCCTCCAAGTCCACCATCTTGCATCTTCCCTGTCTTCCCATCCGCCTCCTCACCTTATTTGGACTTGACTTGAATCAACCTTTCCTTTCTACCTTCTCGCCCTTCCCCATCCCACCTCGAAGTCCCCCTTCTCACACCCGTTGAATCCTAGCAGTACGTCTCTTCACGGACCACCACCGCTTCCCCAAATCATCACTTCTCACAGTCCGCTTATCAACTCCGCTTTATTGGATTGGCCCTATTACCGATCCTTGACTTACCTCATCCCGCCTCATTTCTCCCCCCTACCCTTTCAGGGCATAAAGTCGTGTGTCCTTCCGCTATCTGAGCGATCTTTTCTTTTCTCTCCCTTCCTTACCTTTTCTCCATTCTCTCCCCGCCACCATGTCCCCTGCGAGTCAATCCTCGGTTCTGGAAAGGACCACTCATCAGGCCTTGCAGGATTTAGAGCTACCTACTCCCAAGCTCCTCCAGCTCCACGAGGCCTTTGGCAAGTCGTTGGCCACCAGTCTAGCCACTCATCCCCACTCGGCCAGAGAGCTCCCCATGCTTCCCTCGTTCATTCGACGCCGGCCCACGGGTAATGAAACTGGGGCTTATCTGGCCCTGGACCTTGGAGGGACCAATCTACGAGTTTCCCTGGTCCGTCTACACGGTCAGGGTGAATGGTGCGTGGAGTCTCAGAGGGCCTGGGTGGTCCGAGAGGAGATCAAATCTGGGGAAGGAATTGATCTATTCCACTGGATGGCCGAGTGCATCGCCTCCTTTCTCTCCTCTTGCACCAAGGATGATGATGAGGTCGCCAGCATCCTTCATGGTTCATCCTCCCTCTCCCCTCCCAAAGAAGCAACTGATGTACCGACGATGATCCCCTTGGGATGGACCTTCTCCTTCCCCTTGGATCAAACTGCTTTGGACAATGGGAAACTGACCATGTGGAACAAGGGATTTACATGCCCTGGAGTCGTAGGGAAGGATGTGGTCAAGATGCTCCAGCATGCATTGCACCAAATGGCCATCCCAGTTCGCGTGGTGGCCATCCTCAACGACACTGTCGGTGCTCTTCTGGCCTCGGGCTACAAGGATCCTCACACTGTCATTGGCGCCATCTTTGGTACCGGCACCAATGTCGCCTACTGGGAAGCCGGGGAGGAGGAGGGTGGGGTCGAGGCTATCAACACCGAATGGGGGGCCTTTGATGCTCAAAAGGCTCATCACCTTCCACTCACCCGGTACGACCGGGATTTAGATGCCGCCACCGCTAATCCAGGTGATCAGATCTTTGAAAAGATGATCTCTGGCCTCTACCTCGGGGAACTAGTCCGTCTCGTCCTTGTTCATCTCGTTGATGAGGGTGGACTCTTTTCCGAAGGACAGGATGAGGATGAGGATCAGGCTTGCGCCCCCAATGACAAGGGAAGGAAGCGCCCCGCAAAGTCTTCCTCCCCCTCATCCTCCAACTCAGAGGAAGAAGAGATCATCGCGGGAAAGGGTCTCGGGTCAAGAAAGCGATCCTCTACCCAGGTATTGAACGGAAGAAAGCGTAGGGCTACCATATCCAAGGAGGTTCAAACGGGTGGGGGTCATCTACTCGGGGTCATGTCCACCCCACCGGGGAGCGGAAGGCCTGATCGGGAAAAGGGGGAGGCCATGGCCAAGCGCACCTTGATCCTCCGTACACATGGATCCCTTGGGACTGCAGCGGTGAGCATGGTGATCCTAGATGATACTCCCCAGCTGACCCAGGTGGATACTTGGCTCCGGGAAGTCTTGGGCCTCGAAGGCTCCTCCTCTCTTCGGGATCGTCGAGTCGTCCGATTGGTTTGTGAGGCAGTGGCCCGTAGGGCCTCCCGACTTGGCGCCATGTCCATGGCTGCTCTTCTCAAACGTTGCTTTCGGCTCCGAGAGACCCCTGAGGGCTCTCCGGAGGATACTCCCAAAGACAGCCCCCCCTGCCCCGCCCATGGAGTACATGAGTGTTGGGGGCGATGGCAGTGTCTTTGAGCACCTCCCTGGCTTCCGATCTGGGATGCACGATGGTATTATCGAGATCCTTGGGGTTGAACAAGGCTCCCGAATCCGATTTGACCTGGCCAAAGATGGCAGTGGTATTGGCGCTGCCCTTGCCGCCGCCCTTGCCGTCAGGCCTTGACGATGAAACTGAGGATAATTGGGTAGCTGCGAGTGATGTGTGTTTCCCATGCGCCACCAGGAGACACATGGACAAGGGCTGATATCTGATTAAAACGTACTTATTTGGCTGTCTTATCCATTTCTTTATTCTCATTTCATTCCCCATCATCATTCATGCATATCCCCACCCTTAAGGAGATACAGTCTTGGTAAGGATGTGGGCATCGGATGGTGTTACCTGCACATAGTAATCCTTCTCCATGCCCACATCAGTAAAGCCATGGGACCGGTAAAAGTCCAGGGCTTCCTGGTTGCCCTCCTGAACATGAAGGAAGACCTGGTTGAGGGAAGGGTTCTTGGGGCACACTTGAGTGAGGATGTAGTCAAGGAGGAGGGATCCGAGCCCGAGACGGCGATATGATTGAAGGATCCCAAGGGTCATGAGGTATAGACCCTCCCCGGACCCCAGGGACGGGGGCAGAGGGGCCCGTTTGCAACAAACGGCCCCGACACATACATCGTTCAAGTAGACGTAGCGAGCAAGCTCTCCGGATTGCACCACATCCCGGTAAAAGCCATCCTTGTACTCAACGGGGAAGAGGGTGGCGTTGAGCCGACGGAGCAGACCCACATTGTTGACATTGACCTCAACGAGCGCCACCCGGTTCTTCTCCCCAATGTCCTTAGTCAGACGTGCCGATACACTGACCGGAGGAGAGAGATCCTGAGCATGGGTGGTTCCCTTGGAGGAGGCGAGGGAAGCGAGCATGATGATGTGAGAGAAGGGGAGGGGAAGAAGGGGTGGTGAAGTAAGTGGATGCGGAGAGGTGGTGGAGGTGGAGTGTGTAGTATAAGAGCGGAGAGGAGCCGGGGCATTATTTCATATCCTTGTGGACGCGTTCGCTCTACTAGACAACGGCATTTCCTCTTCCTCTCCACCAGACCTGCCTGTGCAATACGCGATACCAACTCTTCAAGCTAAGGATGATGGAGCGGTCCTCAGCCATCACCCTCAAAACATGTAGATACCTAAGTTTAACCAAAGAGCAATTTAACGAGGTGGTCTATCAGTTTCTGGGTCGTTACGCTATCTTGGGACTCTCCACCGAGGATTGGATGTGGAGAGAAGCGGAAGGGATCCTGGAACATCGGCCCACTTTCCGACTACTTTCCTTGGATTCATCATCCCCTTCGAAAGATGTGACCCATGGGACGGGACATGGGGACGACATGATCCTAGAGATAGAACAAGAGGATGATCCTGGTGAATGGACAGGTGGCAGATTCCTCCCCAAGTCCATGGAGGGTCCACCCACGTCTTGGAGCACTTGGACCTACTTGATCCATTGGAGCCCTACATGGCGAGTGCCCATCCTGTACTTTACATCGTGCACTCTTGGTAAGCGGAGAAAGGACAAGGATGGACCAGAACATCATTTTAAAAAAAACCGTCATGTGTATGGGTGCGGGAGGATAGATGGAAAGCCTCTGGACTTGAACACGGTCTACGCCATGACTCGGCCGCCCACCTCCCTTGAGCAAGATACCCTTCTTCGTACAGTCATCACCCCTCAGGTAAGTTGTTGTACCATTGATAAAGTAGTACTCTGTTCACATATCCCTCAGCCATTGCCAGGATCAGGTATGCCGGGCTGGATGGTCCATCCCTGTGAAACCATACCTCTTCTCTCCCATATGACCCATTCAGTCCATCAGTCGCCCGGACTGGACCCATCGATCTACCTGGCCGTATGGCTTGGGATCTATGGGGCGATCCTTGGCCTGTATATCGATCCACGACTCGCCATGCCCATCAATGTCGATGAAGATACACAGCATCAGAGATAGTATTGCATATTTCTTCTCTCTCTCTCTTTCCAGCCCCTCTGGCTCCATGAAAAGATGAACTGGAAGGCCTTGTACAACAAAAGGAAAAATAATCCCTCCCCCGTCCTAGATTGCCTAGAAACCCCTCATGAGGTCTTCCAGTTGACCCGTCGCATCCTCCACTGCTCTCTGTTCCTGCTCCCATTGAATTGCCTTTTCTGTCCTTTCCCGCTCCACCCTCTCCTTTTCCTTGGCCTATTGTCGAGGATAGGCCGGTTAGTCATCGAAAGGGCTACCCATCCCCATCACTGTCACTTGCCTTGTCCGCCTTGCGTGTTAACCCAAGGTGCGGTAGTACATTGGAGAGTTCCGTGTCTAACGTGCACAATTCCTCATCTCCTACCCGTCGTGCCTTTTTCTTGCCCTTGCCCTCCTTCACCGTCTGTTCCTTTTTTCCATAAGGGAACGTTCGTGATCCCAAGGAGCTTCGAATCTTGTTCTTTCCGTTGATCTTTTTTACTGTAGGCATAATGGAATGAAGCAAAGTGAAAAGGAACCAGATGCCTTTATACCCTACTTCCTCGACTAGACGCCATCGGATACAATAAAGGGATCAGTTCGTGTTCCGTACTTTCCTCTCTTTAACAGCACAGCAACGGTCTCTGCCAATCGGGCCAAAAGGGCCTCAAATTTGGTGAAAAGTGAACCATTGTGCCAACTAAAGCTTATTTCTGGACCCTGGGCGTAATAACGACAAGGTTCACGCAATAATGGTCGAATTATTTGCTTTTTTCTTTTTCCTGCTCATAGTGGATATTCATCAGGAGGGCGATGCCATCTCGTGCTCGGGGTCCTCCCCCATTCTTCCTCTCCCCTCCCATCTTCCTCCCAGAATGGCCAAGAGAAAGTCCGAGCAAGTAGGAAACGAGCCCGCGGTAGATGGAGGTTTTCAAGTGATACCGGGGAAGAAGCAACGAAAGACAAAGATGACTCAGGTGGATGACAAGCAAGCACAAACCTCAGGTAAGAATGGTCCTATTACAATTACCATTGCTATTGCCACCATCGTCATTAGAGCAGGATACTCGATCTGTCTTGTCGATTTGGCCATGAATGATCACTCACCCACCTCCATTCATATGTAGCATTGGCCTACCTGACACAATGGTCCAAAGAGAGAGAGGCATGGAAATTTCAAAAGGTCAAGCAAAGTTGGCTACTTAAGCACGTCTTTGACGCGGATCAAGTCGATCGATCAGCCTTTCGTCAGCTTGTCAAGTACCTTTCTGGGGTTCAAGGGGCGGCTAGAGACCGGCTTTTGGAGCAATGTCGATCCATCAAGGCCGAGCCCAAGCCTACTGCTGAGGAGAAGACCGAGGAGGAGGCTACGGCGACCGAGCCGAAAGATGACGCTGGCCAGGAGATAACAGACTCAAAGGATGAGGCTGACAAGGAGGCGATCAAGTCGACGAATGGGACTGAAAAGGCGGCGGCTGAGCCCGTAAAAGCCCCAGGAGTCTCTGAAAAGGCCCTACAGACATGGGAGGAAAGGAGAAGAAGGGCAAAAAAGATCATCAAGGCTTTGGGATGATGATCCTTGATGTAAGCGGCGGACTCCCGAGACTGTGCGTCGTAGAGGAGTGATATGTTATTATTATTACTATGATGCTATGAATCAGTATATCCTCTTCTTTCACCTTGAAGGGATGTACTCCCTTGCGAATTCACTCAATCTTCAACTATAACGGATACTGCGTTCAAAACACCAAAGCTCCATGAAATGAAAATGTCCCTAGATCCCATTACCCTTCCACCCATGACCCTCTCAAGCCCCTTGAATGACATTGACCAGCCAATCCAGTCCCTCATTCAGCCCCTCGCCCTTGACCGCGCTAGTCTTGTAGATCGACCAGGTACGACTCTTGAGCAATGATAAACCCAGGCCCTCAGAGACTTCAGCGGGCGACATGGCGCCGGGCATGTCCTGCTTATTGGCAAATACCAGAAGCGCCGCATCTCGCATTTCCTCCTCCTCTAGCATCGCAATCAGCTCCTCTTTGGATGTCGCTAGTCGATCCCGGTCACACGAATCCACCACATAGATCACCGCATCCGTATTGGCATAGTAACATCGCCAGTAGGGTCGGATGCTCGTCTGGCCTCCAAGGTCCCATACTTGGAACTTGATGTTCTTATACGTCACCGTTTCCATGTTGAATCCAATGGCTATTACGATGAGCAGGATGGAGAGATAAGCATGGCCCGTCGATGGAAGTGATCAATGGGAAAAAACTTACTGGGAATAGTGGATACCACCTCGCCAACCTAGACAACATTCACGTCAGGGTAAGTGATGACCTAGTAGACCTAGCCGAGATCCTCCAGTGCATCCCCTCCCCCATCCCCTACTCACCTGCATCCGGTATAGAATGGTCGTCTTCCCTGCGCCATCAAGTCCAAGGATCAGGATACGAACCTCCTTTTCCCCCCAAAGCCGGTTCAGGATCCCGGAAAACAGTTGGCCCATGATGTCAGCAGAAGTATGTGTACGTGTGTGTGTCTGTGAGAGATTATGTCCAGGTGATGGGAAGGAGGCCCGGATAGTGACTTGGATGGTGATCAAAGCAGTAGGGTTTGCGCGTGCAAGGAAGGGAGGGGGATGAGGCTTGGTCGACAGGGCTTCAATGAGAAAGGTGAATGAGTGTGGTGAGAAGATAGGAGTTTGGGTTGCTCTGGCGCCCAGGGGAGCGGGAGATACAGTAGTATCAGCTCCAGCAGAATCGGAGTGTGGACGACCCTGATATTGGGCATCTTTAAGGCTGGCTGTCGTCTGTCATGAGGGCTCGCCATATTCTGGAAGGAAGTGAGGCTTTGATATCCTGCAATGAAACGTTGCTCAGAAAGAACATGGGCTTTTTCAGCCTTCAATCTTGCACTGTATAAAACTAACATGGATCTATCCCCTATGATACAATTCATCCTGCTCACACAGCACACCACATGATACTCATAAGGATGAAAAAATCATCGTAGATTATATATATATATATATATATATATAAGATGGTGTACTCCATCCTCACTCTCTCCATTACATTACACCATCCCAAGGTTATCAAGAGACCTGGGAGCATCGATCGGATAAGGCCTTTATCCTCACATTGTACTCCTCCTGCTTCCGTGTCAAGATTGCCCGTGTACGCTGAGGTACGACAGGAAGTGTGCCGGATCGAGGTCGAACCCCACCCACCCCACCACTCTGACCAATTGCCCGATCAAGCAGGTTGATCTCAGCCCGTAACTTATTTATCCCTACTAGCTCCTCTGAAACCTGAGCATCCTTTTGCGCCAGGAGCTTGGCTTGCTGTAGGATTTGAAGATGAATCGTTGGTTCCTCCGCCTTGGACCCTGTGTCCATCTGGCCAGGCTGGGTCGATCCGCGCATTCGGGGCGGGGGCGTTGAGGTTCCAGGAGGGGGTACAGACTGGGGAATACCTGTTCTCCCCCCAATTCCCACTCCTGTCCCCACCACCCAGTCATCCCGAGCGCCAGTCATCCGATCCCTACATCCCCTTTCTCCATCCTCCTCCCCCTCCTCCTCTCGCTCATCAGGTGGGGTGAGCCCATTACACATAGAGGGGGAAGGTGCTAGGTCAGCCTGGCTATGCCGGGAGGTTGGGTTACCAAAAGTGTCACTCTCTGAATCTCGTCGATTCAGCTGGGCTGGTCTCTTCCCCATCCCTTGGACCAGGGATCCAGGAGTAATTCCCCCAGCCTCGACAATATCCCCGTGAGTGGAGGAGATCGGGGAAGTTACTTCCGTAACCGATACGGATGTACTGCCTAAAAGTGAAGACATGGGCGAAGGTGTCGGAGCCTCTCCGCTCATGATGGCTGCAAGGTTGGGACTGGTCCCAAGGCCCCCCAATCTCCGTTCTCCTAGTAGGGGTGGGACTGGAGGGGGAGTGGGAGACATGGGCGATCGGCCAGGAAAGGATGGGGGAGCCCGTAGATCATCCAACCCCATGAACCGGGCCGTATTGGGTGTAGCTGACCGATTCATCATTTCCCGAGCGAGGGCTGCATTGGCCGATAAAATATCCTCAGGCAGTCCTATACCGCCAGTGTCATCCGACCCTGGCTTGCAAATGGTTGGCATGGTATAGCCGTATCTCGACAAACTGTCCTCATCCTCCTCCTCTCTACGATCTTCTCCCTCGGAAGCCTTTGATTTGGCCTCATTATCCGCTCCGGGAGTCTGAGTGGGTCCTTTGGTCAGGCGCGTAGGAGGGAGAAGCTTGGATCCTTTACCCATTCTAACTTGAGAATGGCTCAAGTTGAAGAGGTGGGATTTCCCTCCGTCCCTTGCGTTCACCCCCAGTCCCAATCCCAATTTTCTCTTTCCATTCACTGAATCAGGAGTGATGAAGATGAGTTACGTCCAGGGCAATCCCTAGCTCTTATCGTCCCTCGCTCTGCCCCCCCCATTTTTTAAAAATAAACAATTTAAACACTTACTTGACTGAGATTCATCAGAGGCCACCAGGGTGGATCCAGAGGAGGAGGTGGACCCCCAACTCCCATGACTTCCCTTCCCATGCCCATGTCCTGACCCCTCAGTTCCAGACTTGAACTGAGGAAGCATGGTAGAAGATCGGGCTCTTCGAGCGTACATCCCTTTCCCGATAATGACCTCACCACGTCCTCCAACTTCCCCAGCACTAGAGTCTTGGCTGGAACGGCCATTTACAGTTGTATCAGGATTGGAGGGTGTGAAACCGCCATGAGAAACAGACCGACCCCGAATTCCAGGGTTGCCTCCACCAGGGGATAGGCCAATTCCAACACCCAACCCTATCCTTGTTCCCTTCGGCCCGCGTCCAACACTCAGGCCACGTTTCCCTCCTGACCCGGATGATTCTTCCTGTCCCCCCAGATCGCCACCTTCGGTAGATCCAGAAAGTGCACTGCCACTTGTCGTGGACGTAACCGGATGGGACCTTGGAATCTTGGAAGGGGAAGGAGACCTGCAGGAGGCATCTTGGGAGGATACTGAGGAAGAAGGAGGCCGAAGCTGATGGTGGGACTTGTACTTTCTCAAGGAAGGACCTAAAGTCATGGACCTTCCTTTGAGACTTGCTTGATCCATACTCTTCTCACCCGCCTTGTTAGTGTAACTTCCTGCCATACCAGCGGTATGGGTTCTGTTTCCACGGAAGCCCCCTTTCGAGTCAATACTAGAAGTGGCCATGGCTCCCATTCCCTCAGCCTTCTTCCCTTGAGCCAGTCCCTTCTCCCCCTTGCCATTTACGCCAAGTACATCCATCCTCTCATTCGCCTCAAGGATCTCCTTTTGGGCATTTTGAAGCAAATCAGGAGCTTTACCATCGGAAGGCTCCTCCCCCCCAAAAATGACATCTACGGCCTCTCGGACTCCCCCGCCTTCTTCATCCCGCAAGAGCTTCTCCTTGACCTGCTCCAAAACCACCCGTACCAAACGGGCATTCTTCTTTTCCAGGCTCATCCTTTCTTTGGAAAGGAGATGAAGATGTTCAACAAGCTGTTCTCGTTGGCGGTGAGCTCGGGAAAGGGCTCGAAGGATCCTTTGATGCCCAGCCCTATCCTCCATTTCCTCCTCCCCCTCGACTTGTTCATGATTAGCCCAGGGAGGACGGGCTCGGGAGGGAGTGCCTGACACAGGGCCTTCCAAGTTGACGCCATCTTCCCCAATGTCCTCTCCCTCCTGGCTCTCCTCGACCCCCGAGCCAATATCCACATCCCGCCCATCGGGGAGACTAAGGGTCCAGGGTCGACCGAGAACCTCGGCCCGAACCGTCTCTTCAGCACGGTCCCGACCAATACCCGTCAGACGGCGTCGTACCTCACCCAGCTCAGTCTCTAATCGCTCTGCTTCGTCGTGTAATGTCTCAGCTTCTGATGTAGCAGCCCCT